>PVKS010034860.1:0-20552 GCA_004027875.1 Aplodontia rufa
TGTGATTAGTTCTCTTATTTTCTATAGAGAAGCGGTTTTCATTTCTGTCCTACAGACAAAGACATGATGTTCAGAAAGGTGAGCTTATTTTCCCAAACTCACAGCACTACTAAGTTGTCAAACTGAACTTCACATGAGATTCTGTTTAGCTCCAAAGCCTACATTGCATTGGCTACAGAGAGCATGCATAAGGTTTCAGCATTCAATTCATTAGAATTATTTCTTCACTTCAATTTTAGGGTAAAGGTGGCAGACAAACAGTCCCAGAGGAGCCATGTGCTTAAATAGACAAAGCTTCCAGGTAAAATTGGAGTCAGCACAGGTTCAACTCAACCTTCCACCCATGGGCAGCACCCTTGATAACATGGTGCAGCAGAAATTGATGTTAAGGACATGGAGCCAACCTCTGTACGGTTAGATTCAATTGTGTTCCTAACAACACCCTTATTAGGTGGTGAGGATGTTTCAGTCAAGGAGTCCTTTAGTCCATTGAAATGCATTCTGTGACCCTTACAGCATGGTTGGGACTGAGTTGGTACTAGCAGCACACACGTAAGTCCAGCAAATTCTGCCTCTGGGGAAGTTTTCCACGTGCTGGTGAATACAAACATGTAAGTGTGTAGCACTCATGGGCCACAATGCTGGCATGAACGGTGGTGTTGGAGCTGGGTGGATCTGTTTAGCAAGGCTCTGGGAAGGCTTCCAGAGAAGGCAATGTTTTCACTCAGGCTTCCTGATTTTCCAAGAATCATTGTCTAGTGTTATATGACAGGGAGTGTTTTGAAAAGTAATGATGGAAGTCAAGAATAAATGAATGGGATGCAATTAAATTAAAAAGTTTTTGCACAGCTAAAGATCTAGTCAAGAGCATCAAGAGAGAACCTACAGAATGGGAGAAAACCTTTGCCTGCTACACCTTGGACAGAGGGCTAATATCCAGAATATACAGGGCACTAAAGAAACTAAACTCCAAACTCACAAATAATCCAATCAATAAATGGGCTAAAGATCTCAAAAGGAACTTCTCACCAGTGGAAGTCCAGAAAGCCCATAAATATATGAGAAAATGCTCTACATCATTAGTTATAAGGGAATGCAAATCAAAACTTCAATGAGATACCACCTCACTCCTGTTAGAGTGGCAAAAATGAAAAATGCTAACAACAACTGATGCTGGAGGGGCTGTGGGAAAAGAGGAACACTGTTACACTGCTGGTGGGACTGCAAACTGGTTCAGCCACTCTGTAAAGCAGTGTGGAGAATCCTCAAAAAATTAAGGATGGAACCACCTTATGACCTAGCTATCCCACTCCTGGGGATTTTCCCAAAAGAGTTAGAATCAGCATATTATAGGGATGTGGTTTCCTCAATGTTTATAGCAGCTCAATTTACTATAGCTAGATTATGGAACCAACCCAGATGTCCCTCACTTGATGAGTGGATACCAAAACTTTGGTATATATATACAATGGAATACTACTCGGCCATTAGAGAAGATGATATTATGGCTTTTGAAATCAAATGGATGGAGATGGAAAAAATTATGCTTAGTGAAGTATCCTAATCTCAGAGACTCAAGGGCCGAATGGTTTCTCTCATCTGTGGATGCTAGAATACATGGAGAAGCAGTATGTTAGACGGCTAAGCTAACAATAACTTCAAATTGTATGATTCTCAACGCAACAGGGAGACAACTCCCTAGGACACTTGAAGGCTTAGAGAGGAGGTCGTGGGGGGGAGGGGGTAGAAATAAATCCTAGGAGACTGGAGGGTGGGAATATGGGGGAATCATCTCAGAAGGAGATCTCTGTCCTACATGAGATATCCATTCAACTCAGGAGTTCTGGGAGAAACAGCAACAGGGGGAACCCAAGCTGGACATCCATGATATGGCATTAGCCCTGGATAACTAAGTATATATATATATTGGCTCTTGAATGTTTGATAATGTTTCCCCCTCAATTGTATCTCTATATCCATCTAATAAATAAAAAAAAAAGAAAAAGAAAAGCAATGATGGAAAGTTGTGGCTCTGGCTTCAATGTGGGGGAGAGAGAAGATGTGACCTCCTTCCAGAGTTGGATCTCACTGTGCCCACCTCATTTTTCTCTGCCTATTTCCCTTTGTGAATCATGATTAGGGGGTGTTGGGATCACATAGCAGTGAGAAGCATTGGTGTAGAACACTACCTACTTTTTAATAAGGAAATTTCATGATTATTATTATTTGTTCCACCTTGTGCAATTCAGTAGACATTTGTTGCAATCTTAAAATATATGTGGATAAATGGATGGAACTGAAGGACATTATGTTAAGGGTCATAGAAGCCAGACACAGAAATACAAGTACTGCATGTTCTCTCTCATATGTGGAAGCTAAAAAATGTTGACCTGAAGGTAGAATAGCGATTAATAGAGCCTGGTAAAAGAGTGTGTGTGTGTCACAGGTTGAATTTGATCAGTGTACACTGGCTCTATGCATGTGTGGAAATATCACATGGAACCCCTTTAATATGCATAATTAATACACAATAATCTAAAATAAAAATAATAAGTAAAATGTATGTTGATAAATGGGGTCACACTGCTAAAGAGTTTGCAATCTAATAAAAGTGAATGACATGCAAATTAAGAGACAATGCATGATTGTCTCTTATGTGGTGAGACAAACAGAGATTTGAATGGGACAGGAGAGATAGTGGGTGATATAATCATTTTTAGCAATAATAAAAATGACTATTTTCTGAGTGTTTTGTATGGTGATATGGTATGGAATGTTGATTTATTTAATAAAGTAAGAGTGTTAGTCCTATGTTTATGTAAGATACAGCAGGGAACTAATTTGGATGCAAGGAAGGATGTATATAATGGAAGAGATAGAAAGGGGATGAGAGACCATGCTATTTTCTTTCACATTTTTTCAGTTCAATCAATACAGTTTAAGGTTTTACATCACAAGGTGATTTGAAAAAGTCCATCACAAGGAAAGTGTTTGTTGAAAACCTTCTTCACTGAATTTCGTCTGTGGATGCATCACCAACAGGCAACTAGAAGGCTCTAGGGAAATGCATGAAGACTTTGCTCAAACCCAGACTGTATTTCTGCATCCTTCTTAACACAACCTCCTTCTTCCCAATTTTGGACACTCACCATTATTGTGCTTGTCAATGGGATGATCATCTTGGCTCTGAAGCATTTGCTATGTCTGGAAAATATTCAAGTCAAGTTATTTACACACAATCAATAACAGCACGTTGATTTCACTGTGCATGCCTCAGCCTTAACTACTCGAATGCCTTTACCTATTTCTTTCAATCCTGAAACTCTACCTAAAAGCTTTTTCTATTAAGTACAATGTATAATAAATGGAAAATGCTAAATCTTTCCCCCCTCTTTTTTTTTCTTAATAGTGCTGAGGGCTGAATCCAGGCTCTTGGGCATTCCAGGAAAGTACTCTAATACTAAGCTCTACCTAACTCCAACACTAATTCTCAAATATATATTTTTTTCTAAAGCCTGATTGGGGATTAAATATCTTGATATCCCTGCTCTTTTTTTTTCAGGGAATAAAGGACAGACTCAAGGAATCACCTCTTTAAGCTTGTTCCACTGTGTCCCTATATTATGTTCAAATCCCTCAGCCTCAGGCTTAGTGTAAGAAAGGTAGAAGGAATATTATTGGACAAGGCAGTGGAAGTCACCAGACTGATTGCAGTTTTGGTGGTGTGGTTTCAATGGGACTTATTAAAATGTAACCAAAACATGCATGTTTATGTGTGCACAGAAGGGCACACTTTGGTTGGTGTCCAAATTGTTTAGAGACAATAGAAAAATATCTTATTTCTGTCTTCAATTTATTCCATTGTGTCCCTGCCTCAGGTATGAATCCGCTAGTCTCAGCTGCATTATCAGAGGTAGGCAAAGGAATATTTTTCAACAAAGAAGTGGAACCCAAGTGGCTAGTTCCTCTGCTGGTGATGGAATTTCTGTGGGAGTTATTAAATTGTGGCTTGTACATATGCAAATGACCCACTAATGGGAAAGACCACTTTGGCCTGTGTCCAGGTTACCAAATGGCAACAGAGAAAATCAATCCCCTTATCCTCAGCTCCATCAGTTCTTTGTTAAGCAGGTCAATGTGCCTCAAATCTTTCCAGAGTCCATGTTCATGTTTGGAAAAGTATAAAAGATTATGTCTGAATTATGTATGACAAGCAAGTGTTATATAAGAAGAATCTTAGGCTGTCAACACTGCCATATTTTATATACAAAGGAACAGCATGGAGTCTTTGAACTGTGTAATGAATTTTACTGAAAAGAATTCTGAACCTCCACTTGACTATTTTTTTAACATTAAAATGAAATTTAAAGACTAAAATCAAATCAGAACAAGAACACCAGCAAATGACATCATTCTTCTTTAGGACTGAATAGAACTCCATTTGTATCTATATACCACATTTTCTTTATATATACACAAAGGAGTTCTTCTCAGCTCTAAAGAATGAAATGATGTCATTTTCTGACAAATGGATGCAACTGGAGAACATCATGCTAAGGTAATAAGACAGTCTCAGAAAGTCCAGGGTTGAGTAGTTTCTTTCAGATGTGGAAGAGAGGAAAAAGGAATTGAAAAAGGCTCTCAAGAAAATAGAAGGGAGATCTGTGGAGAAGAAGGGGTGAAGCAAGAGAAAGGAAGGGGAGACTGGAGCAGTGGCTCAGCGAGTATGGTACTTGCCTGGCATGTGCGAGGTTGCGGGTTTGAACCATATACAATAAAGTATTGGAGCAACAAAAGCCACATGAAAAACTAAATAAAATTGATTGTCTCTCACTATCCCTTTCTCTCTTAAAAAAAAGAGAAGGAGCAGAGGAAAAAGGGGAGAAACTGGGGAATGAAAGTGACCAAATTGATAGGTGCATGTGTGATTGCATCACAATTCATTTCAATCAGGTATTTCTGTAATGTACCAATTAAAAAATAAGTGAATAAATAAGTAGAAGGAAGACCAATAGAGTAGAGGAAGGGGTGGTAATGTGGATTGGAATGGCGAAAACTATGTTATATGCATTTATGTATGTGTCAAAATGAACCCCACTATTATAACATCCTTGCCCTCATGGCACTTACATCCTAGCAGGAAGACAGCTGTAAAATAAAATTAAATTAAATTAAACAGAGTATTTTAGATGATATAAAGCAAGGAAAATCATTGAAATAAGTGAGTGGGTATTTGCAATTTCTTTTTTTTAAGGAGTTGAGTTATTATGGAATCATAAATGTGTATAATGTAACAATATGATATTCGTTTGTTCCTAAACCAGAGTTACCTCCACATGGCCCACACCCCAGTCTCTTGATTCTTCTATATTTTGCCCCTACAACTGATATAAATGTTTAGATTATGAATTTTACAGAATTAAGTGATTGCATAAGTATTATTGGATTCTGGGGGCAGGTAAAGAGTATGCTACATTGTTGATTATTTCCCGACATCCCTCTCTATCCTCCCTCCGTCCCCTCTCCCCGCCCACCTCTCCCTACTCCCTTCTCTTCTCTCTCTCCCTGTATATATCTATGGTTCTCCTAGACGATGGATATGCAATTTCTAAGAGGGTGGTAAGAGACTGGTATGTCTTTGGAAGAAGGTTGGCCACTGTAACTGAAGTGGGGTTTGTATGGAGAGCAACATATCGGGTGAAGAGGCATCTGACTCCAACTATGTGGACCCAGTAGCTCATCAGCATCAGACACCTTTGCTGAGAGTGCCTGGGAAGACCCTGGAGGGTTAAGAGTGGAGGACTGACATGCTTTGGTTACAGAGTGTTCGCAGCAGCCTGAATGGGGCAAGGTAGACATGCCATTTCCACCACTAAGAATATGCAGCACAGAGGTTATTATTATTATTATTATTATTATTACTAATACTATTAGGCAGTGCTGGAGATGAAGAACAGGGCCTCGCACATACTATACCCTACCAGCTGTACCACAGCCTTGGAGATTTTTTTTCAAATACATAGAAGTTTCTTTCTTTCTTTTTAAAGAGAGAGAGAGGGAAAGAGAGAGAGGAAAGAGAGAATCTATTTAGTTTTTCATCTGGCCTTTGTTTCTCCAACACTTAGTTGTGTATGTGGTGTTGGGGTTTGAACCCAGGTCCTCATGCATGCCAGGCAAGTGCTCCAACCACTAAGTAACCACTCCAGCCCAGAACAGCTTAGGAGTCAGGTATCCTTCTTGTGGTCTTTCAGTGATCTAGGCTGATAGAGGCTCTACATTTACAACTCTCAAGGTCAATCTAGTCATTGTCCTTTCCAATCCAAGAAAGAGGGAAGAATATGTATAGAAAGCATATTCATCAACTACAAGGCTTGCCCTGGAATGATATACTTGACATCTTATGCATTCTACAAAAGAAAAATTAGCCATATGTGTATACATAACTTAAAGAAGGTTTGGAAATTTTATTCCCTAGCTGACCAGTCACATCCCTGAAGATTATTTTTACCAGCAAAATGAAGTTCTCTTTATTTCTGAAAAACTATGACAGATTCAGAAAAATTTCCAATACTTGCTTCATTTCTTCCTTTCCTGAGATGTCCTTATCCAAAAGTTGGATGTATAATTTTCATGAAGACTTAAAATTTTGAGAGTGGGAATATGGGGGAATCATCCCAGAAGCCAATGTCATTCCTCCACGAGATACCCATTTAACACATGAGTTCTTCTGGGGGGAACTGCAACAGGTGAAACCCAAGGTGGTCATCCATGTTTTGGCATTACCCCTGGATAACAAAGTGTATATACATTGATTACTGTTGGTTTGATAATGTTGCCACCTCAATTGTATCTCTATATACTTCTAATAAAATAAAAAAAGACTTAAAATTTTATTGCTTATTAAATACTATATATGAGCTCTTATTAGGAAATGAATATTTATCTGATTATATTTATATCTCATTATTATTTAATTTATTACTCTCATATATGACCACCTGGTTGAATTCTTATATTTATAATTTAATGTTTACATTATTTGAATATTTATATATTATTCTCATATGTGACCACCTGGTTGAATTCTCATATGCGACCAACTAGTTTAATTCTATTTATAATAAACTTTATTGTTTATTGAATCGTTGCCATATGTTTTTAGTAGACTAACATTTATATTATTAACATCATAATTATGTTACATTCATATTATTTTCATTTGTAACAACCTAGTTGAATTCTTTTACTATTTTCATGATCAAAGGTAAATCCCTTTGTATTTTTTTAAAGAGAGAGAGAGAAAGAATCAGTTTTATGTAGTTTTTGATCTGGTTTTTGTTTTTCTGACAGTTTTGTATGTAGTGCTGAGGTTTGAACCTGGGTCTCAGGCATGCCAGGTGAGCACTCTACCACTAGCCACCCCTCCAGGCCCTCCTTTATGTCATTTTAATTTGAAATGAACCTGTTTAATGGTTAATATTAATATGTTGGATGTTGAGCCTACAACGTTTTTTAAGCAGCTTAAGAATTTCTGGTCTAATTCTTAGGTTTGTTGATCCAATTTGAGTAGACTTTGTGCAGGGTGAGAGATAGGGATCAAATTTTATTCTTCTATGTATGAATATCCAGTCTTCCCAGCACCATTTGCTAAAAAAGCTCTCTTTTCTCCAATGTGTATTTTTGGCACCTTTGTGGAGTATCAAATGACTGTGTATATGTGGGTTTTTCTGTTTCTTCTATTCCATTGATCCTCCTATCTGTTTTGGTGCCAATAACATGGTGTTTTTGTTGCTATAGCTCTGCAGTGTAATTTAAGGTCTAGTATTGTGATGCCTCCAGCATTGCTTTTCTTGCTCAGGATTGCATTGACTATTTTCAGTCTTTAATTCTTCCAAATGATTGAAGAATTTTTTAAAATTCTGTGAAGAATGTCATTGGCATTTTGATGGTTACTGCATTGAATCTGTATATTGCTTTTGATAGTATGGCCATTTTGATGATATTAATTCTGCATATCCAAGAACATGGGAGGTCTTTCCATCTTCTTAGGTCTTCCTCAATGTCTTCAGTGTTCTATAATTTTCATTGTAGAGATCTTTTACCTCCTTGGTTAGGTTAATTCCCAAAGATTTTTTTTTATTAAGAGTATATAGAGATACATGTGAGAAGGAAACATTATCAAACCATCAATGACCAATGTATATATGCATAGTTATCTAGGGGTAATGCCAAAACATGGATGACCACCTTGGGTTTCACCTGTTGCAGTTTCCCCCAGAAGAACTCTTGCATTAAATGGGTATCTCGTGGAGGAATAACATCTGCTTCTGAGATGATTCCCCTATATTCCCATTCTCCAGTATCCTAGGAGTTCTTCAGATACCCTCCCTCCACCCATTCCCCCTCCCTACGCCTCCAAGTATCCTAGGGAGCCATCCCCCTATTACGCTGAGAATCATACAATTTGAAGTTATTGTTAGGTTAGTCATTTAACCTACTGCTGCCCCATGTATTCTAGCTTCCACAGATGAGAGAAACCATTTGGCCCTTGAGTCTCTGAGATTGGGATACTTCACTTAGCTTAATTCCTTCCATCTCCATCCATTTGATTTCAAAAGCCATAATATCATCTTCTCTAATGGCCAAGTAGTATTCCATTGTATATATGTACCATAGTTTTTGTAACCACTCGTCGAGTGAGGGGCATCTGGGTTGGTTCCATAATCTAGCTATAGTAAATTGAGCTGCTATAAACATTGAGGAAACCACATCCCTATATTATGCTGATTCTAACTCTTTTGGGAAAATCCCCAGGAGTGGGATAGCTGGGTCATAAGGTGGTTCCATCCTTAATTTTTTGAGGATTCTCCACACTGCTTTACAGAGTGGCTGAACCAGTTTGCAGTCCCACCAGCAGTGTAACAGGGTTCCTCTTTTCCCACAGCCCCTCCAGCATCAGTTGTTGTTAGTATTTTTCATTTTTGCCACTCTAACAGAAGTGAGGTGGTATCTCATTGAAGTTTTGATTTGCATTCCCTTATAACTAATGATGTAGAGCATTTTCTTATATGTTTATGGGCTTTCTGGACTTCCACTGGAGAGAAGTTCCTTTTGAGATCTTTAGCCCATTTATTGATTGGATTATTTGTGAGTTTGGAGTTTAGTTTCTTTCTTGCCCTGTATATTCTGGATATTAGTCCTCTGTCTGAGATGTAGCAGGCAAAGGTTTTCTCCCATTCTGTAGGTTCTCTCTTGATGCTCTTGACTAGATCTTTAGCTGTGCAAAAGCTTTTTAGTTCAATTGCATCCCATTCATTTATTCTTGATTTTACAGCTTGAGTCATGGGAGTTTTGTTAAGGAAGTAGCGGCTGACTTCTATATGGTGTAGTGATGACCCTACTTCTTTTTCTAGTAAGTTTAAAGTTGTTGGTTTAATATCCAGGTCTTTGATCCATTTTGATTTAATTTTTGTGCAGGGTGAAAGAGAAGGATCCAGCTTCAGATGTCTACACATGGCTGTCTAGTTTGTCCAACACCATTTGTTGAACATGCTATCTTTCTCCCAGACTATGCTTTTGCCCCCTTTATCAAATATCAAATATTTAAAGATATGGCGTTTTGTCTCAGGATCTTCTATTCTGTTCCACTGATCTTCCGTTCTGTTTTAATACAATACCATGCTGTTTTTACTACTACGGCTCTGCAGTATAATTTCAGGTCAGGGATTTCTTCCTTTCTATAGAGTAGTGTTTTGGCTAGTCTGTGTCTCCTGTTATTCCTTATGAACTGGTGAATTGCTTTTTCTATATCTGTGACGAAATTACAGGTCTTCTGTAATTTCTTTTTTTAGTGTTTGATAGTTTTCTTTGTAGAGGTCCTTAACATCCTTTGTAAGGTTAATGCCCAAGTATTTCATTTTTTTGGAAGTGATGGTGAATGGGAGAGATTTCCTGATTTCTTCTTCTGTGGATTTGTTGCTGGAGTAAAGAAGCGCTAGTGATTTGCTGGAATTGATCTTATAGCCAGCTACTTTGCTGAAAAGACCTATAAGCTCTAGGAGTTTTCTGGCTGATGTTAGTGGGTCTTCTAGGTATAGAATCATGTCGTCAGCGAATAGAGATAACTTAACTTCCTCTTTTCTTATACGAATATCCCAATGATCTTTTTGAGGGATAGTTTTCCTGGTTTCTTTCTTAGCAGAATCACTGTTGGCGTATAGGAAAGCTATTGATTTATGAATTCAGATCTTATAACCTGCTACTTTGCTGAATTCATTGATCATCTCTACTTTTACCACCTTTTAGATATAAACTCATGCAACCAGCAAACAAATAATCAGACTTTTTCTTTTCCTATTTGTACATCTTTTGTTTCCTTTTCCTCCCTGATTGCTCCAGCTAGTTTCAAGAACTACATGGAAAAGAATTGGTGAGAGTGGACATCCTTGTCATGTTCCTGATTTTAGAAGAAATACTTTTATCTTTCAGTATGATGTTGGCTTGGGTTTGTCATATATAGTCCTTATAATGTTGAAGTAAGTTCCTTCTATACCTGATTTCTTCAGCATTTTTAATATGAGTGGGTGCTGGATTTTTTATCAAAGACCTTTACTAAGTCTATTGAGATGATCATGTAATTATGGTACTTAATTTTATTTATGTAGTGAATTACATTTATTATTGATTATTACATTTACCTTGCATTTCTGGAATAAAACCTACTTGGGAATGGTGTATTATCTCCTTCATGTATTTTTATTTTTTAAGAGAGAGAAGAACAGAGAGAGAGAGAGAGAGAGAAAAAATCAATTTCATTTAGTTTTTCACGTGGCCTTCATTGCTCCTACACTTTTTTGTGTACGTGGAGCTGTGGTTTGAACTTGTGTCCTCATGCACGCTAGGCAAGCACTGTAACCACTGATCCACCAATCCACCCCACCCCTCCTTTATGTATTTTTACATGTGGTTTGCTGATATTTTATCAAGGATTTTTGCATCTATGTTTTTCAGGGATGTTGGTCTGTAGTTTTATTTCCTGAATGTGTCTTTGTCTGGTTTTGGTATCAGAATTATATTGACTTCATAGAACATCTTTGGGAGTGCTCTCTCCCTTTCATTTTATGGATTAATTTGAGAAAGACTGATGTTAGTCCTTTAACTGCCTGACAGAAGTCCGCTGAGAATCCATCTGGTCCTGTTTTTTTTTTGATGGAAGGTTTTTAATTGCTGTTTCAATTTTATTACTTCATATTGGTTTATTTAAGTTTTCTATATCTTCCTGGTTCAATTGGGAAGCTCATATGTGTCTAGAAATGTAATGCCTTCTAGATTTCCAGTTCATTGGAGTATAAATTTCCAAAATAATTTCTAATGATTCTCTGAATTTCAGAAGTGTCTGTGATAATAGCTCCTTTTTCATCTCTAAATTTGTTTATTTGATTTTTTTTAGTTCTTTTGGTTAATTTGGCTAAGGGTTTGTCAATTTATCTTTTCAGAAACAACACTTTGTTGGAGGGATCCTTTGTATTTTTTATTCTTAATTTTATCAATTTCAGATTTGGTTTTAATTATTTTCTGTCTCCTGCTGATTTTAGAATTCCTTTGTTCTTTTCTGAGGCCTTGAGGTGGAGCATCAGTTTATTTATTTTAGATCACTTGTTTTTTAAATAGGAGAGAGAAAGAGAGAGAGAGAGAGAGAGAGCAGGAGAAAATCAATTTTATTTAGTCTTTCCTGTGGCCTTCATTGCTCCTACACTTCACTGTGTTTGTGGTGCTGGAGTACAAACCTGCATCCTTGCAAATGTGAGGCAAGTGCATAACTGCTGAGCCGCCACTCCAGCCCTAATCTCTGTATTTTTTAAATGTAGGCACTCAATGTTAAAGATCTTCCTCTTAGATTTTCTCTCATATTGTCCCAGTGGTATATGTCATATCTCCATTCTCATTTGTTTCTAAGAATGTCTTGATTTCTTCTATGACCTATTTTTCATTTAAAAGAGTATTGTTCAGGGCTAGGTTGTAGCCCAATGGCAGATTGCTTGCTTAGCATGCATGCGGCCCTGGGTTCAATCCCCAGCACTGAAAAAAAAAAAAAGAATATTGCTCAATCTGCATATAACTTATATGATTTCTATTTTTCATTCTGCTAATTTTTTGTTTCATTGTATTATTATCTGATAGGAGCAATAAGGTTATTTTTTTATTATTTCTTAGGGCTTACAGTGTGACCTAGAATATGGTCCGTTTTGGAAAATGTTTCATGAACTGCTGAGAAGAAGATAAATTCAGTTGCTTTGGGGTAAAAATATCCTGTAGATGTATATTAGGTCTATTTGATTTGTAAGAAATATTCTTATTGATTTTATGTTTGGATTACCTTAATATTGATGAAAAGGATGTGTTGCAATCACCTAATATTATTGTATTGAGATCTATCTCAAATTTAATGTCATGAACTAATCTTTTTGTTTTTGTAATTAGATGCACTAAATTTGGGGCACATGTTTACTATTAAAACTTCTTGATGGATTGTTCCCTTTATCAGTATGTAGTGGCCTTTTTGCCTCTCTGATTAATTTTTGCTTGAAATCTGCTTCATCTGGTATGAGAATAGCTACTCTTTTTGTTATTAGATTCCATTTACATGGAATTCCCACCCTAATCCTTTTACTTACAGCCTGTGGTGTCTTTGCTTATGAAATGAGTCTCTTATAAACAGCATATAGTTGCATCTTGTTTTCTGATTCATTCTATTAATCTATGTGTTTTCATTGGTAAGTTGAGACTATTTTTTGTCACATTTTACTTGTAGAAAATGATAGGATTTGTTATATTCATATATGTATACAATATAGCAACATAATTTAGCCAATATTACTCCCCTGCACTTTCCTGCTCCCTCTCCAGCTCCCACCTTGGTCCCTTTCCTCTACTCATCTCCCTTTGATTTTCATAAGATCTACTCCACTTGTCTTTTCCTTTTTCCTCTTTAGCTTCTGCATATGAGAGAAAACATAAGACCTGTGACCTTCTGAGTTTGACTTATTTTGCTTAACACAATGGTCTCTAGTTCAATCTGTTTTTTTCCCCTGAAAATGATATAATTTCATTTTGCTTTATGGCTGAATAGCACTCCATTGTGTATATATGCCACATTTTCTTTATTCATTAATCAGTTTACAGACACATCCATAGTTTGGCTATTTTGAATTGTGCTGCTATGAACATGGTATGCATGTATAACTGTAGTACGGTGACTTGAATTCTTTAGGATAAATACTGAGGAGTGGCATAGCTGGGTCATGTGGTGGTTCCATGCCTAATCTTTTGAGGAACCTCCATACCAATTTCCATAGAGGTTGTACTAATTTACAATCCCACAAACAGTGTAAAAGTTCCTTTTTTTCTTCATATTCTCATCATTTATTATTTGTATTCTTAATGTCTGCATTCTGACTTATGTGAGATGAAATCTCAGTGTACTTTTGATTCGATAATGATGCTGAACATTTTAAAATATATTTGTTGGCTATTTGAATTTCATCTTTGAGAAATGTCTGTTCAATTCCTTTGCTCATTTATTAAGTGGGTTATTTGATTTTTTGATATAAAGTTTTTCTGAATTTTTTATATATTCTGGATATTAATCCTCTGTCTCTGTAAGAGAAGTAGCTAGCAAAGATTTTCTCTCATTCCATAGATTCTCTTTTCACATTCTTTTTTTGTCTTCACATTCTTAATTATTTCCTTTGCTGTGCAGAAGCTTTTAAATTTGATGCCATCTCTTTATTAACTCTTTGCATTATTTCCTGAGCTTTAGGAGTCTTCTTGAGAAATTCATAGCTTGTACTTATAAGCTGGAGTGTTAAACTTACATTTTCTTCTGGGAGCTGCATAGTTTCTGGCCTAACTCCTAGGTCCCTGATCCATTTTAAGTTAATTTTTGTGCAGCATGAGAGATAAAGCTCTACTTTTATTATTGTACATATGAATAAGCAGTTTCCCAGATTCATTTGTTAAAGAGACTGTCCTTTCTCCAATGTATATTTTTGGCATCTTTATCAAGGATTATGTGACTGTAGATGTGTGGGTTTGTCTCCTATTCTACACCATTGGTCTATATGTCCACAGACAGTACCATGCAGTTTTTGTTATTGTAATTTTGTAGTAGAATTTGAAGTCAAGTACTTTTATGCCTCTAGCATTGTTTTTTTTTTTTTTTTTGGCTTAGAACTGATTTGGCTAACCTGGTTTTTTTTATTCTTCCAAATGAATTTTAGGACTGATATTTATAGTTCTGTGTAGAATATCACTGGTATTTTTTTAGAACATTTTTATGCAGTGTTGTTATGGATTTGTAGTTTCCATCCATTTTATTTATTTCTCCTATATGTAGTCTGTCTTGGTTTACATTTAGTGGGTTACTCTTCTATTGATCTTCATGTATTTGGGAGCATTGAGTATTGTTCTTGGATTCCTCTGCATTTCATTTATCTTTCAGTGTTGTTTGAGGTACTGACTGGGTGGTCATGAATTCTTTTAGTTCAACCTTATCATGGAAATTTTAAATTTCTGCATTGATTTTGAAAGACAACTTTGCTGTATTTAACAATCTTTGTTGGCAATTTTTTTTTAGAGCTAGGAATATCTCATTCCAGGCTCTCTTTGATTTTAGGGTCTGAGTTGAGAAGTCAGAAATGAGCCTTATTTGCTTGTCTCTAAATGTGACCTGATATTTCTCTCTTGCATTTTTTAATATTTTTTCCTTCTTTTCTATGTGAGGAATTTTGATTGTGATGTGTCTAGGAGAGGTTCTATTCTGATCTTGACTAGGTGGGGTCCTATATGACTCTCATATATAGATGTCTGTCTCATTTTTAATATGTTGAAAATTGTGTGTTACTATCTTGTGGAAGATATTATTAATGCTATTAGCCTGTATTTCCATGTTATCTTCTATTCTGATGACTCTCAGGTTTATTCTCTTGGTGATGTCTAAGAGTTCTTGTATATTCAGATCATGGCCTCCCCTCTCCTCTTTATTTATTTATTTTTAAATTTTATTTGAGGGGTTATGTTGTTTGTAATCATAAATGCATATGTAATAACAATATGATATGTCTCTGATCCTAATCCAGAATCACATCTATATAACCCACACCCTAATCTCTTGACTCTCCTATATTTCCCCCTTATAACAAATATAAAAGTCTCTCTATATATGATTGTGCATTTTCAAGAATTAAATGATTGCAAAAGTATTATTAGGCTTCTTGGGGGAGTAAAGAGTAAGCTCCATTGTTGGCTTTCCCCCAGATCCCCCCTTTTCCTCCTCCCTTCCTTCCACCTCTTCCCCCCCCAGAACAAATATCTATAGTTCTCTTAGATTGTGTGTTGCTTCGACTTAGGTGAGTCTAGCACATGAGCTTGACCTTTCACTCAAGCCTGGGTTTTGTTCTAGCCTTCACAAAAGAGGAAAACGTTTGGCCCTCGAGTCTCTGACTTTGGCTAATTTCTCACAGCATAATTTCCTTCATTGCCATTCATTTACTTTCAAAGGCCATAATAGCATTGTTTCTAAAAACTGAGTAGAACTCCATTGTATATATATACCACAGCTTTGGGATTCATTCATCCAGTGAGGGGGATCTGAGTTGATTCCATGATACAGCTATTATGAATTGAGCTAATATGTACATTGATTTTGCTGTGTCATGTAATGTGTCAATTAGCTCTTCTGGGAAAATACCCAGAAAAGGGATAGTTGGGTTGTATGGTGGATCCATCCCTAATTTATTGAAGAGTCTCCACACTGCTTTACAGAGTGGCTGTACAAGTCTGAAGTTCTACCAAGAGTGTGCTAGTGTTCCTATCTCCCTGCAACCCCTCCAGCATTTGTTATTGTTTGCCAATCTCACTGGAGTGAGATGAAATCTTAATGTAGTTTTGATTTGTATTTTTCTGATTATTAGTGATTTAGAACACTTTCTCATGTATTCATTGGCTTGCTTGATTTCCTCTGTTGAGATGTTTCTGTTTACTCTCTGGCCCATTTATTGATTGGGTTGTTTGTGTTTTTGGTATTAAGTTTTTTTTAGTTCTTTGTAAATTTTGGATATCAGTCCCCTGTTGGAGGACTCACAGGCCAAAATTATCTCCCATTCTGTAGGTTCTCTCTTGACAGTTTCAACCAATTCCTTGGCTGAGCAAAAGCTTTTTAGTTTAATGACATCCCTCTCATTGATTCTTGACTTTAATTCTTTCATTTTGGGAGTTGTGTTAAGAAAGTCATTGTCTGCTCCCATATGCTGGAGTGTTGCTTCTAATTTTTCTTCTAGCAGTTGTATGGTAGCTGGTTTAATTTCTAATTCCTTGATCCATTTCAATTTTATTTTGTGCATGTTGAGAGATAAGGATCTAATTTCAACTTTCTACAAGTGGCTATCCAGTTTGTCCAGCACCATTTGTTCCCTCCCTTCTTTATTGCATATTGAGTGTTCAAGTTCATATATCTTGTCTTCTGGTCTTTAGGACCTGAAGTTCTGTCTCCAAGGCCTGAAAATGCAATATATTCTGTTGGTGATGCTTTCAAGAGAATTTTTAATTTGATTTACTGTCTTTAATTTCCAGGAGTTCTTATTGGTTCCTTTTCATCATATCTATTTCTTTATTAAAATGACCTTTTATCTCTTGCATTTGCTCTGAATTCATTCCTTAGATCTTCTTTTAGTTCCCTGAACATTTTAATACTAAGTTTTGTATAATCTTATTTTGGGAATTTCATCCATGTTTGTACCAGTGGGATCCTTTGTTGAGGGATTGTGTATTTTGGAGGGAGATTTGTTCACCTGTTTCTACACATATTCAGAGATCTTGAACTTGCACATCAATTGAGACAGATTCTGCTGCCCCTTTTAGATGTGTGTTGTTATGTGTGCAGTTATCCTTTTCTTTTTTTTATTGTTCTAGGACTTCTCTCTCTCTTTTTGCTCTATGAATAGATATTCTGGCATGGGACTTGAGGGCCCATTCTGGTTGTTCTTCTTTGTAACCTGGATGTCAGTTTGGGTTTTTTTTGTCTCCCCATTTTTCCATGTTGAAGTATTATTGAGGCTCAGTTGGGGTTAGATTGTGTCTACGGTGAGATTTGCTATTACTTTACTGAGTTGTGGGTATTCCTGGGCAGCAGGCTCTCTGCTCTTTGGTCCTGAAGTGTCCCAATCACTTTCCAACCCTTCTTAGTGGAGGAGAGGGAGCAAGGACTAGCACTTGTGTTGGCAACAGATAAACAACTTTAAGAGCAGCATCTACTTTGACATCTATAACACTAATTGCCACTTATGTAGGAATGATGGGGTCATCATTTAACATCAACACTAGTAATCAAAAACTTTTAATTAAATTACTCATTAAGCAGTAGGCATCTACCACATTGTCCATTCCATTAACAGTCACAATAACATGAATGGGTTATGTATTATATAAACTATATAATTCTATTTGATATTGAGATTATAATTTAAGTGAAGAGAAAATAGGATAGGAAACATGAAAGTGTGAAATATTTAGAAAAGTGAACAGAGGAGAGACAGGAGATATTAGCAGATGATGGCTGTAAAGGAAAAAGAATAAAAAATTAACTAGAAGCATTAAGAAATGAAAGAGAGGAAAAGGGAACAGGAAAATCTGGCTGTTTGCTGGGGAAGAAATGAATAAGATGGCATAAGAGGGATGAACAAACAAACAAATATCAGGGGCTGGAGCGGTGGCTCGGTGGTTACGGCGCTTGCCTGGCATGCGCAAGTACACGAGTTCAAACCCCAGCATCCACGTACACAGCTAAGTGTCAGAGCAACGAAGGCCATGTGAAAAACTAAATAAAAATTGATCCTCTCTTTCTCTCTCTCTCACTGTCCTTCTCTCTTTAAAAAAAAAAAAAAATATCAGATCAAAACAATTCAAACCCACATCTAATTTTATTTCACCTAAGTCAAATCATGGATAAATAAACACATGCAGAAGAAAGCAACTAAAATGAAAGTAAATTTATATGAATATATCCATTTATTTGTCTATATATCTAAATTTTAACCTATCTGTGCAGTGAATCAGCACTACTGTTCCAGTAGTTGGGACATAGTGTTGGCTGATCTTTGGAACTCTTGGTGGATATTTCAAATTTGACCTACATCCCCTGAGGAGATGCCAGTCTCTCCTAGGTATCTGAATCTCAGGGCCTCCAGTAAAATCCCCTTTTCTGCCATAAGGACTGACCCTCCACAGGTTTCAGATTCACCCCTGTGGATGTGAATTGTCCAGTATCCACCCTGGAGTGCAGACATTCCTGTGTGGCCACTCTAGGCATTTTCCCAATGGTTCTGATGGGCACCAGCAACAAAGGGAGGTCTCTTTCCTTGGCATCCAGAATCTGTATTCCCTATGAAAAATTTTCTGCATACCTATTTCAGTCTGGTTCAGGCACATTCTTGGGGTCATAATAGGCAAGTGCTGAGTCCACCTGCAACTTTCTTTATGAGTTCCTGATACCTGCATGACTCTTCTCACTGCCCTGCAGCATTTATAAGTGGTTGCCGCAGAACTGTCTGCTGCGAGTGGAGTGATTTTGGTTGATGTTTTTTGAATCACTCACCTCACCAACTCTGGGTCCTTTAAGATCAGCATCTATCTCGATTCCACAGGTTCCCCCAAACCAATATATATATATTTTATTGGGTTTTTTTAGAATACATGTTTTCATGATAAAACAATATACAGTGACATAATTATAAAAGCAAGGAGTTTCACTTGTTCTGATTCAGTTTACAGTTTTTCTGCTTCCCCTCCCTTCCCCCCAGCCACTGTTTTTTGATATACATGAAAATAGAATGTATATTGACATAATTATAAACCAAACCAAATATGTTTTTTAAAGAGAGAGGGATGGTGAGAGAGAGTGAAAATACATTTTTATTTAGTTTTTCATGTGGCTTTTGTTGCTCAGATACGTCGTTGTGTACATAGTGCTGGGGTTTAGAACCTGCATACTTGTGCATAATCACTGAGCATGTGCTCCAGCCCAATATTTTTAATCTGCTATATTTTCTTGTCTCTCTGCCTATGCTCCCCTCCCCTCAGCAATCTTGCTGCTGCCAGTCAAGCTGGTGCATCTCTAACATGTTATTTCTTTTATATTCAGTTTCTAACTTTCTGTGTAACTATGGTTTATTTATTGTTCAGTGTTGAGTTTTACTAAATTCCCTTAGTTACCCACCTCACTGAGAGCAGGGTATCTACTTTTTAAGTCTGGTATGGAAGAAGTAGTGGGAAGTGTATCCTTCCTCTGATCCATCATCTTTTCCCAGACTGTATTTCTAGACCTTATTTCTCTACATCACCTGTGACATCTTTTCACTTTGACAGCATGCTGATTAGAATCTTTGAAAGTAATGTGTATCTTAGTAGAAACAGAAAAATTAATTACAAATCAGTCAGCAAACAGTTGATTTGATGCCAAACATTTCTAAAGATGGGGATAGCAGGGAACTATTCGGCTATTCTGTCAGAAGGTCCAAGTTTTTTCCTAAGTCTTTTCCTGAGTCTCCCCATGGCTGATTTCATCTCATTGTTCCTCAGAGTGTAGATCAGGGGATTCAGCAGAGGGGAGATGACAGTGAAGATGACAGAGATGGCCTTATCTGTGGGGAGGGCAGTAAAGGGCCGGGCGTAGACATAGATGCAGGGCACAAAATGCAGGGTCACCACAGTGATGTGAGAGGTGCAGGTGGAGATGGCTTTCCTTCTGCCCTCCCCTGCGTGAGACCTTACCAATAATAATATGACCAAGTAGGACACCAGGAGCAAGAAAAACCACAGTGTGGTGAGCATCCCAGTATTGGAAATCATCAGCAGTTCAAGTGCAAAAACGTCAGTGCAGGCGAGTTTGAGGACCTGGGGGACATCACAGTAGAAGGTGTCAAGGACATTGGGTCCACAGAAGGGGAGTGGGAGCAAGAGGGCGATCTGCACGATGGAGTGGACAAAGCCCCCTATCCAGGAACCCACTCTTAACCCAATGCAGCTGCTTCTTTTCATGATGGTCATGTAGTGCAATGGCTTGGAGATGGCCACATATCGGTCTAGTGCCATCACTGAGAGAGAAAATACATCCACCCCTCCGATAAGGTGGAAGAAACACATCTGAGTGAAGCAGCCATTGAAGGAGATGGTCTTCCTCTCGGAGAGAAGGTCCAAGAGCACTTTGGGAGCTGTGATGGAGGAAAAGCAGATGTCGGCAATAGATAAATTACGGAGCAAAAAATACATGGGGGTGTGAAGGCGTGTTTCACAGGTCACGGTGACCATGATGAGGACGTTTCCCAGCAGAGTTGTCACATACACCAGAAGTAGGAAAAGAAATAAGACAAAGCTCACCTCTTGATTCTGGGTGAGACCAAGGAAGAGAAATTCTCTTACCCTGGTGCAGTTTTCCATCTGTAGGAATCATCCTCTCTTGGCTCTTTTGTTCCAAGGTGGGTTGTATTAAAGTAAGGGCT
>PVKS010034861.1:9936-20620 GCA_004027875.1 Aplodontia rufa
ACGCTTGCCAGGCAAGCACTGTAACCGCCCACAGAGCTACAGCTACAGCCTCCTCATTGTATGACTTTGGATTTCTTAATTCAATTTTTGCCTAGAGAAATTGGCTTTGTCACCTAGGACTTAATTCTTAAATCTATAATGATTTTGTTTTTAATTTTTCCTACTCAGAAGATGGATGGAGGTATTGTTCTCTTGCTCAAATTCTCCCTTATTTTTAATAACCAATATGCCCTTTGTTAAGTATGTGTACACGATGGGTAATACAGATTCATTCTGCTTTTTCACTCAATTTAACCTGATAATTTTGGAAATAAGATACTTAGAATGGGTTTGCAATTCCTTAATACATGACAAATGTCATCAGCATGCCATGGCCCACATGTATACTAAATATCAGTAGCCAAGCACTCTTGAGAGTTAAGTACACCCCGTCTATTTCAGAGTGTAAATATATTTCATAGTGTAAATAACTTAGCCAGGGGTTGAGAATTGTGAATATTCTTTACATATTTTTTGGGGTTACGCAAGTGTTTCACATGTATTTTCATAGGGTCATAAATTTTACAGCTGATTACAAAAATGTTAGAAAGAATACAAATCTATAGAAGTTTTAAACTACACATCTTTTTCGTTGTAGGAAACACATGTTTCAGAAAATAAGGAGGAAATCACAATGATTATGATGTCACATTCTAGTTATTATTACCATTCTTAATATTAGTCTAGTCACACATAAACATACACTAAATTAAATATTTGTGGTTTTCTTTTTGTGAATGTAGATATTCATATAGTACATAAACAAATAGTTTAATTAGAATTTTATAAATGGACATAAGGCAGAAAGCATTTTAAAAGGTTCTTTTGGAGGTAACAATAAAACACATCAAAAATCTCTGTTTTGGGCTGGGCACAGTGTTGCAGACCTGTATCAAAATAAAATATAACAAGTGTGGGGATGTCACTCAGAGGTTAAACACCCCTAGGTTCAATTACTAGTACACTGCTTACCCCCCAAAATTGCTGCTTTGGGAAAAACATGGCAAACCACTCATGGTTTCTACCTTTTTTTCCTCACAGTTATTCTTAAAGAATATTCAACAAAGTTCCAAATGATGGAGTTTATGTACAAAAGTAATTAAAGGAAAACAAATTTATACTTTTATTAGACTCTGACTAATGAATATTAAAATATTTTGTTATAGTTTGCATTTATAATTCTGAGTTACAATTACAAAGCTATTTTTCCCCGTAAGAAATGATTTGGAACATTGGTCTCAGATGGAATAGAAAAACCTGAGTTTTTACATAGGTAGATCAGAAATCTGTTCATAAAAGAGTCTTTATAAATTGCTGACAGTTTCAGGTATCCATGCCTTTCTGCTATGGCCCATGTTTGTGCACACCCAAAAATCGTGTATGAAAATCCTAATCCCAGAATCTCTGGAAGGTGATGCAATCATGAGATCAGAGCTCACAGGAATCAGATGTGCATATTCAAGAGACTAGAGAGCTGGACTTATAGCTTAGTGGGTAAGCACTTGCTTAGCATGGGTAAGAGCCTGTATTTAACAGCCAGCAGAGCAAAAACACTGAAAACAAACAAACAAAACAAAACAAAACAAAACAAAAAAAAAACCGCTAGGTTTCCTGGTGCACATCTCTAATCCCAGCTACTCAGGAGGCTCAGTCAGGAGGACTGCAAGTCCAAGGCCAGTCTCCACAATTGAGTGAGACCCTGTCCCAAAATAAAAGTAAAAAGTATGGGGAGGTAGCTCAGTGGTAGAGCACTTACCTGGAATGATTGAAGCCTTGGGGTTAACCACCAGAACAGGGGCAGTGGTGTGGGAGATTGAGACAGGAAAGTAAAGAAGCTGTAGGTAGGGAGCAAAATGACTCATTCCACACTGGAAGTACATAAGCTAGAAGGTGCCACATAGGAACCAGAAAATAGGTCTTTACCAGAAAATACTGGTGATTTGATCTATATTTGTCTAAGATACACATTTATGATATTTTGTTATAGCAGAATAAATGGATTAGGATACTTTCTTAGAAAATGACATTAAAATAGTTAATCATTAGCATTAGTTGTTAATTTTATTTTCTAACCTTTAGGAAATAATCAAGGTTATCTTGCCATGGTTGCTTCGAGTCATCTCAATCCCACTTTCTCAATCCTGAAGAAAAAAGTGGGTCCTGAGGAAAATCAAGGAAATAATTTCTCTCCAGTTCTTGTAAGTAGAGATCTAGTTTGCATCAAGGGGAATAATCAATTTATTCTACATAGAATATCTATCTTACACATCCCTCCACTAATTTTTCCTTCATCTTTCACTTTATTATTTTACATTCTTTCTGATTTGTATTTTTAATTCATTTTTCTCAAACAATTTCCTTCCATAATTGATAAACATTCCAAGGAAACTCTATCCACATAAGAACCTCTCATCTTCCCATCATCTTCTGTACATCATTCTTCTAAAAGTCCCCCACTCCATTATTCAGAAATTGTAATGCAAAACTAGGCTGATACCAGGGGAAAGTCACAGAGGTTACAAATTTCAAACACTGAATTTGGGTTTTAGACATTAAGCTAAAATAGCAAAGTGAAGCAAAGAATATTCAGAGTGTTCCAACTGAGTTCACTAGGGAGTTGACAACAAAGGAGTTGGCAGTCATGTTCCTCCCTAGGAATTAAGTATGTGCATATGCCTGTATGCCTTCTGTGCAGCTATGTGCCAACAGAATAAAAGGAGTAACCATGGTGTACAACTGACTGGCAGTGCAGGCACTGAAGAAACAAGCCAAATTCTCTTCTCAGGAGACAAGACTGACATCTGGTGTGTCTTCGCAAACTTAAGGGAACGTCCATGAGGGAGACTCACTCAGAATCTTCGAACATCAAAAGCACTGCACCTCTTAACAGGTAGTCTCTTACATAGAGAGAAGTGCCTGAATTACTGGGTAAAGTTTCTCTATGTCCTTAATGATTCTCTGTTATTCTAGGGCCAGAGAAATCTCTTTTGAGACTCTCAATTTATAAGTTAGGGAAGATTTTCACAGCTATCTGAAAGTAAATCACAAAGCCATATCAGGATCATGGCAAGTTAAATAGTGAGAATATATGCATGCCAAATGGATCTTACATGGTGTTGAGCAGGCAGAATATAATATTAATGGAATGATACAGCTAAGTTTCATCCTGTTAAAAGTAATTCAGATTCTGTATTGTACACAGATGCCTGCAATAGTAAAAGAATACATCATTACTTCGCTTGAAATATGCTGGCACATTATTTTAATATTTTCTCTTGGGTTCCAGTAAATGGTGACTCATAGGCAAATCATACTTATGCAAAGAAGTGAAGGACAAAGTGCCTACACTTTCCTTTGCCAGAAATGTAGCAGAAGAGGGAGAGGAGTTAAGGTTCTACTGCTTTAATTAAATGGAGCCAAGGCATATTGAATTATTTCTTTCTTTTTTTGTCCTAAGATTTTTAATGGAAAGCCAGAAATTTATAACTCCACTGGAAGATTCATGCTGAGGTCTATTGAGAATGACCTATAAATTGGAGTTTACCTTATACCTAATTTTGAAAGGCATTTTGCATAAAATATTTTTTTGTGATTCTGGATTTTCCATATTTACCTACAGTTAGAACTACTTTGTATATGAATGCAAGCAGGTATTCAAGCGTAATTCAAGACCTAAGGTAGTTCCTTATTAAAAATTAAATATGAAACATGTAAGCATGTGCCTTAAAGTAATAATCATGCTATGATTTTTTTCTCTTAATGAAAAATATTATTGATTTTAAGATCAATGCTTCCTGTTTTTGGAAAGTTTTAAGTAATAAAGCAAATATTTGAGCTTATAATATTATGAACACTGATAGTAAACTCTTGAAGTCTGTGAGTAATAAGCATTAAATAAATTACAATTTATATATAAATTGGTATGTGAATATGAGTTTAGGAACTGGTGTTTTTTATTTCATATATTAAATATTTCTCATGTCTTTAGACTTTGAAATCAATAGTAAAGCACATTAAAAATTCATCTCTTAAAATGGATAATTAAAATTACTTTTTGCTAGAAATTTATTAAACCAACAGTAAGATTCATTTTATCTCTGATTTCAGGACCATGTCAATTCCATTGTACCTACAAATGAACACATTTTAATGGATTATATTTAAAATTTAAATTATATTCTTAAAAGTCTGACATGGAGCTATTGAATCATATTTGAAAACAACTCCACTTAAGAGTAATCTGGGACCTTCTTTGAGGTCATGGAACAGGTCATGCTCCATTTCTAGGTCTACAGATTAAGTACCTTAGTCTCTTTCCTAGTCAGTGTTATAGTCTTAATTTATTGATCTCTTCCTAATTCTATAGTGAGAAGCATTACTCCTTGGTATAAATAAAACTTTTCTTAGTATTTATTTTTTATTAATGAAAATCATTAATTGACACCCAACATATAAGACAAATTGAATGTGAGGTTCAGTTCAAACAAAAGAAAATATCTTATTTGTGAATGTTTTCTGGGGAAGAAAGAAATCTTTGTTCTGGATCAGATTATCATGGTGGGAAAACATGAGTTATCTTTAATTAGTTGAACTGTTTTGTAGGAAAGTATCTGAGATCATAATGTCCTTAGGGCTTATTCTTAGTCTCCTGGATACAAGCAAGATATGTGCTAGACCCCCTAAACTTGAATTATTGCTTCCTGAATCTGAAGGCTTAAGAACCACTCCTCCATAGACAGCAATTTGTCATTGTTCTTTCACAGTGGTTCTAACAATGTCTCTGTCAATATATCATATTATCTTATAACTGTTACATGTTGATATTCCTCAGTGAATAATTTTTTCCTTTTTCTCAGTACTGGGGATTGACCACAGGGGCACTCTACCACTAAGCTAAATCCCCAGTATATCCTCAGTACATTCTACCTTATGTTTTGAGACAGGGTCTCACTAAGTTGATGAGGCTGACCTGGAACTTGCAATCAATCCTTCTGCCTCAGCCTGTTAAATTCCTGGAATTACAGGTATGTGCCACTGTGTCCTGCTGAAGTTTTGATAAAATATATATTGCTATACTTATGTGCCAGTATATGATAAATTTCTCAAACAACACATGGAAAATTTTGTGAACTAAATAACTAAATTATAAATATCAGGGGTTGGGTTGATTTCTATGGGGATAAAGGTAATGGAAAGCTGTGTACAATAGGTGTTGAAACTCCTTAGATGGATAATATTTTCCATATTATACCAAAAGAAGAAAGGAAATTTGTTTCCTCCAGTTATAGCTAGAGACAACATTGAAGGATTGGAAAATGATTTCTGAGTATAATAGCTCCTCATGCATTCTGACCTTGTAAAGATTACCATTTCAATAGCAGAGCCCACATCCTTTTTAAAACTAGTTTTGCTTTAAGGATAATGTAGGAAGTCATAATTTTGACATTGCTGTTAATGTGCTCGGAGTTTAGAAAACTGGTTTATTCATTAATTCATTCATTATTTCATGCTTGATGTGGTACAGATAACAATGCAGAGGTGTCATGGTCCTTGATCTCAAAAAGCATAACATTTTATTGGGAATGTATATCAACAAGTAAATGAAGTTATGGATATTGATTACACCATTTAATAAAGGGAATGAATAGATATCTGAGTAAAAACAACAAGAGAAGTCAGATTTAGATTGAATAGTTGAAATCTTTGCAAGGAAGGAAAAAGCTAAAATAAGAATGGAAAAATTGGAGACACCAGGCCATGAGATGAGCTAAGAGTTTACATTTTCAGAAGGAGACCAGATTGTGAAAAATCTAGTCATGGACAAAATAATGCTGAAGTAGTAGAAAAAAATAGACAAAAAATATGGCAAGGGGAGAATCAATGTGACATCATTTTGTCATATATATGATATCAAAATGATAATGGCACATAAATAGTTGGACTTACATTTTAAGCTAAGAAAAAAAAGGCAGCCTAACTTAATAGATAAATGCAGAGCTCTTTCATTTTTCCTGATATTGTCTATGGAAATAAGTCTGATAATGAAGTGAGAGCATAGTGTCTAGTTCAATTAAGTGACACATTCTAAGGAAATTCAGTATTTAGGATTTTGATTAAATGAAAAAGTATAGAAGACAGCTTAGAGAAAAACTGAGAAAACTGATGTCAGAATGCCAGGGAAAATTATATTTAAGAGTGTTAATATTTTCAACATTTTGGAATACCTATGAAAGGTCAGGAATGAGAGAGAAGGTTCAGGATTGTACAAGACATTTTTGGTTACATTGATAAAAATAGAGTGACAACATGGGAAGTTAACAGAATAATTTGGATAAAGAGCAGTAAGGATGAAGAAGAGAAAACAAATATAAAGACAACATTTTCTAAGTTTTGTTTTTAAAGAATGATGATGGTTGTCATAATTCATATTTGAGGCAAAATCAGGATGTTTTCAATATAGGAGACATTGGACCATGACTCTAGGTAAATGGAGAAGAAAAGATGGAGATATAAAAGCTGATAGGTGAAAACAGAGGTAAAAATCAACAAACAGCTTGAGAAAGGAGAAATCATTCAGCAACAGATGTAGGAGAAACTTTGATAGGAAGAAGTACTTTTTCCTTGGTAAAGAAAATAAATAGAAGATAGGTACAGGAACCCAGAGATTAATATATTTTTATAGGAAGATGAAAGGCCTGCATTTTATACTTTTTTCCCAGTATAATATTATTCACATTGTCTGCTAAAGGCTAGTTCATGAGAAGTTGTTAGATAAGTTATTTAAGGCTCATACACCTTATTAAATTTATTTGTTGAACATCCTAATACTATCATTTGTCATTCATGTTTTGGGAGTACTAAATGAGATCATCTGAATTCATGGCTACTGAATCATTTTATTTTTTTCTTGGTCCTTCAACTTCAATATTGACTGTTATCATTGAGTTGCTTTTAGTAAATGAAACCTTTTATATCATATTAGCATCTATACTTTATTAATGGGAAAATTATGGAATATTTTAATTGTTATCCTAATAACTCCTGTTAAGTTCAGAAGAACTGAAAATAATTGAGAATTTTGCTAGTGATTTTAATTATATTATTTCCACATTATAGCACAGTCACAAAATTTGTTGGAGTACCAATATATAGTAGATAATGGAAAAATTATACAATACAGGTAGATACATTTAATGTCATCAGATTTCATATAGTGTCTGCATTTTATGGATGAAGAAAATTATAAAAAAGACATTATATTTTTCAAGTCTTCAAATAATGAAAAGGAAAACTACAATAGGAATTTAGAGCTCATAATCCCTAATGCAGTTTATTTTCATTAAAACACATCACCTTATCACCTAATTATCAATTATGTGTTTAGAATTAAGATATTATTTTAAGATATTTTCCTTTGGATACTATGGCCATGTAGTTAATTTTCCTGAAATATGACCGTAGGATAATTGGTGTGATTAATTTTTGTTTGATTTTTATCAAAATAATTATGTCCACACATACATCGATATTTGATAATGATATTGAACAATAGACAAAAGTAGTTGCCTCACTATATTTTATACTACTTTAGTGGTAAAGTTAAATTCCTATGATTCTGAAAATTGTTTTAATTTACAAATTATACTTCATTCACTTTCTTAAATTATTTGTGATGATTTAGCTATAATATTTTGAATATTTTTGAGCCTATTATGGGAAGACATTTTTCTTCCCACAGTAAAATAAGCACTAAGTGAACTTCCTACTCTTGCAATCAAAGCTCAATTTCTAAATTGGCACAATAAAGTTCAAAGATACTGCAATCATAGGGATAATCAAAAGTTTAAAGGTCAAATGATCAAATTGGTTTAGATGTCAATGTTAATACTAAGAGAGATTATAAAACATATTTGGATTTTATTTTTAGAACTGATGAAAAAAGTTCTTTCCACAGTAGAATGATTAAGATTAATTTTTTATAGTTAATTTGAGGAGCTGAAAGATCAACAAATGATTTCGTTCACAGCTAAGAAAAAACACTTTAGATTAGCAATTTAAATTTTCTGCAAATAATTTCTAGGCACAAAGCTGAATTTGGACCATTAATCAATGCAAATAATAAAATTAGCATCTTTAGTCAATGCATTTGGAATGTTACAACTTAGTTCTCTCCTTGATCATACTACTTTTGCTTTCAATTTAGAAAAATTAAAATACCACAAGTATTCACAGACATTTTATGTGTATAAACATGTTTGCAATCACATTGCAAATAAACTGGCATCTATATCTGTGATGTGGTTCCTTACATAGACTTTTCCTATGCTTCTTGTTTTTAAGGCTTCTAATACGCATTTAAGAAGCACCTACTTTTTAGTCACAAGAAAAAGTGAAATGCATAAACAATATTTTCAACTGGCAAAACAGTATGGAACTTAAGGTACTCCTTGAAGCAACAATTTATATGACAATAATTCTGTAACACCAAAACTAGAGAATGAATCTCCAATCCTATTTACAGTGGTACACATTGAGTTTTCACAAAATATAAGAAGCAATTATCAAATAGAATTTACTTTATAGTAATTCATTGGATTTGTAACATTTTTATAAAATTTTCTAAGAGCTAGAAATTGCAGAGAACAGGTATGGGGATGTTTAGAGCTACGGGTGAATGCTATTTTTACAGTAACAAACCATGTAACTAATCATACTGGAAACCCAGTATTTTTAAGTGATAAAGTAAAAATATTAGTAAACTTATACCCAGAATTCATATAAGGATTAATATACAGAATATGCATTGTGTTTAATGGAGACTCAAGCCCATGATCTAACACTTTCATATTTTAATTGAAAATATGCTTATACTTAAAGTTAAAAAATGAATAAGAACCCCATATTGAGACATATGAAATGCAGCAATTATCTATTTTATTTGAAATTTGAGTATATCAGAATTAGTACCTTTCTCCACACAGCAAAATCTTTTGCTTTTTTTTTCACCCGCATCTTCTTGATGTTTATGGCAAACAATTGCTTTATAAATGCCCTCCATCTGGCATGTAGTCAAATAGAAAACAGTGCTTGGAAGAAAACAATGGTTGTGGTCTAGCAATCTTATCCAAATGAGCTGAGAAAGTGCCCCGAATGTTCATTTCTTGAGTTGAATTTCTCTGCCAGTGGATGTCACAGATAACTGCTGTAAATGAACAGCCCTGTGAATCTTTTGAGGATCTCACTTTCTCTGAAACCTGTTAATCCTTGAAACCAGCATGGAAAATCTTCTAACAAGCCAAAAAATCAGCAAGTCCAAAAAGCTAAAACTAAGGTAAAGAAAATATTTATTATACTCTCAGATCATAGAACTTTGACCAGAGTACCTTAGAGTATTGTAGTGTTCTAGACAAGAAAATCATAGGATTAAAGACCTAAAGAAAGATAAAAACCACAAAGCCAACTTCATCAAATTCTGAACCGCAGGCAGGATTCCTATCATCCAAGTTAATAATTTTATTTTCCCTGATACCAATTGTCCTGTCTCCCATTGAGCTATGATTGAAACTCTGTATACTTTCATCAACTTTGGGTATTTACTTTCTCAAAAAGAGCTACTGGGGTATACTTAGCATAGGTAAGTACATTATAATCGATAGAAAACTTGAATCAACAGTCTTTATATTTAGGGGACCTTGTATTTCAGATAAAATATTATTTTGAACAAGGGTAGATTTAACATTATCCTTATATTCCTTAGTGAAATGTTCTCCCTGTTTTAAAGTTGCCATACAATACCACAAATATTGCTAATCTTAGGCATCATTTTTGATACAGAATGCATTGTGGGAATAATAGTCAGATTCTTTCCTGTCCTGCACTATCAGAACCTTTTTGTGAGTATCAAAACTGTAAATGAGGCATCTTACTGTTCTAATTTACTATTGATGGTTTTAATGGTAGTATTCAAGGGTTCAAATTAAGTTTGGAGACGGAAGAAGAAATTGTCAAATAATCTGATATTGAACCCGTTACTGTAATTATAAAATATGTGATATCTGTGTCAAGGACTGTGTCAAAATTAGCTTTCAATTCACTCAGTTCTTCATACAGGAAAAAATGCCACAAAATGCTTATCAATTGTGTTATGGTTTATACAAGAGGTGTTCCACAAAAACTCATGTATGAAACAATGTAATATGGTTTAAAGTTGAAATGATTGGGTTATAGAAACCTTAATCCAATCAGTGGATTGATCCAATTAAAATAGATAATGGACCCTGCTTTATTAGCAAAGCACTACAAGAGTTCCTTCAACTCTGGAATATCAAACGTATCACAGGAATACCATAACCCAAAGGGCCAAGCCATCATTGAGAGACACAATAAAATATTAAAAGATCAATTGATAAAACAAAACGGGGGAAAAATCCCCCATGATCAACTGAGAAATATTTTAAATTTTTCAAAAGATCAACCCCTAACAGCTTTTCAAAAACACTGGTCTAATCAGACACCTTACACAAAAGTGGAAGTCCAATGGAAGGACCCCCTCACCGGGGCATGGCATGGCGTGATCCTGATCCCCTCATTACCATGGGAAGAGGATTTGGATGTGTTCCCTATTGACAAACCAAGTCCAATTTGC
>PVKS010034862.1:0-20549 GCA_004027875.1 Aplodontia rufa
TAAGCACTACCTTCAATATATGTCCCAATGCAAACTTTTTTATATTATTTCCCCTCTTACCACATCTTATCTTCCTTTACTTCCATTTCCTCAACTTCCACATCGGCCCTCCTCAGTCTGTCCTCCACAAAGTTGTTCCCTAAAATTCTTTCTAACCCTTACTCTCATTCTTTTACCTCTTGCCCTACATTATTTTCTTTATAGTATTGATCATTACCTGAATTAATGTTATTTAATTAACATTATTATCTTCAATCTGGATTATGAGCTCCATGTGACAAGGACTTTGAATGAATAGTGACAAACAATAAATATTTATTAAGTGACCACTCTATATCAGGTATTTTATTTTATATGAGATCCACGGCAGATGAGGCAGCTTGACTTTGGAGTTTTTGTTTTTCTTTTTCTTTTTTTTAATTCAGGAGTTGAGGTATTGTACAATCATAAATGCATATAAAAGTAACAATATGTTACGCAATGTTCTTAAACCAGAATTACCCCCACATGGCCCTTCTTCTATATTTCACCCCTACAAGCAATATAAAAGCTTAGATGGTGAATTTTCTGGAATTAAATGACTGCGTAAGTATTATTTGGATTTTCAGCAGGGTAAAGAGTATGCTACATTGTTGATTGCCTAACCCTCTCCCTATCCTCCCCATCTTCCACCTATCTGTCCCCCCACATATCTATGGTTCTCCTCCATTGTGTTGCTAGACCCTTTGCTGGGTCTAATATATGAATTTGACAACCTTTCATCCAAGCCTAGGTTTAGCTCCACAAATTAGGGAAAACATTTGACCCTTAAGTCTCTGGGTTTGGCTAACTTCCCTCAGCATGATTTCTTCCACTGCCATCCACTTACCTTCAAAGTCCGCAATATTGTTGTTTCTAATTTCTGAGTAGAATTCCATTGTATATGTGTATGTATACACACACACACACACACACACACACACACACACACTCCACAGTTTGGGATCCATTCAACCAGGGAGGGGCTTCTGGGTTGGTTTCATAATGCAGCTATGAACATAGCTTTTGCTGGGTTGCTGTAATGTGCTGATTCTAACTTCTCTGGGAAAATACCCAGAAGAGGGATAGCTGGATCATATGGTGCATTCATCCTTAATTTTTTGAGGAGAGTCTATAGTTCCACCAACAGTGTGCTAGTGCTCCTATTACCCCGCAACCCCTCCTGCATCTGTTATTGTTTATATTGTTCATCTTTGCCAATCTGACTTTGGAGTTTTTTATAAAGAACTGCCTGCTTGTTTAGTCAGGATGATAGGCACACCAGGTATGGAGGTGCACATCTATAATCCCAGCAATTTGTGAGGCTGAGACAGGAGAATCACAAGTTCAAGGCCAGCCTTAGCAATTTAACAAGACCCTGTCTCAAAAAAGGGTAATGATGGCTGGGGATGCCATTCAATGGTGGAACACCCCTGGGTTCAATCCCTAGTCCTGCCAAAAACAAAAACAAAACAGATCATAGACACTTTATAAAACAGACTTCTCTAGTGTTCCTATAATATTTCATCATGATTCAGTTTTACTGATTATGTCTCCTGAATACAGGAGAGGAAAAAATAAGATTGTTACCAGATTTACACTGAAGGAGACAATCTTCAGGATGATGGCAACTACCGTCCCAAATAAGAACCAAATATATAAGATTCAGGAATAATTCCTTGAAGGAAAGAAAAAAAATAGAAATGATCTTTTGACAGTTGTTTGATTATATCAAGAAAGGGCTTTCCAGCCCTATAAGAAAGTTTAGAGATAAATTTATGTTTAAAATATTAGAAAGGAGAAAAAGAAGAAAGGAAAGAAAGAAGGAAGAAAGGAAGAATAGTATAGGAAAATGAGACAGTTGTTAACTACAGAAGAAACTAAGTTGTTGATCAATAAATATTGTCTTTGTTCAGCTGAGGAAAATTTCTTATTCACAAAGTGCACAACAAAAACAATTTAATCAAGTGCTATGGTATGGGAATGAAAACTATTTGTAGGGAGTGAAGGATAATAAGAGGTAATCCTTATTTCTTATGATAGGAAGCTACTGATAATATCTAAAATAAAAAAATCAAGAAATCTAATGTAGGCAGGGCATGGTGTGCATGCCTGCAGGATAGGAGAGTGAACCAGGAGGATTCCAAGTTCAAAGCCAACCTCAGCAACTTAACAAGGCCCTAAGCTACTTAGTGAGAGCCTTTCTGAAGACAAAATATAAAAAGGGCTGGGGATGTAGCTTGGTGATTAAAAAAGAAAAAGAAAAACAGAATTCTAATGTAATTCTATTTTTTTTTTTTTTTTTTAAGGAGAAGGATAGTGAAAAAGAGAGAATACATTTTATTTAGTTCATGTGGCTTTCGTTGCTCTGACACTTCCTTGTGTACGTGGTACTGGGGTTTCAACTCGTGTCCTTATACATGCCAGGCGAACCCTGCAACCGTTGAGCCACTGCTCCAGCCCCTAAATTCTATTTTAAAAGAATGAAAAAATAAGTAAAATAGAAAGAATGAAAGGTGACTGTGACTGTGTTTTTGTAGTAGGACGGTAGGCAAAGAGATTTGGATCTATAGTTTTGTTTTGTTTTGATACTTGAATTATAAACCTTATAACACTTTCTGATTTTGTAACTGAAGAGCATATATTACGTTCAAAACATTGAAAAATGAATAAATGGTGGGCTGTGTTTCTTTTAGACAACCAAGAAAGTGGGAATGTCAGAGGTTATCAGGAATGCCAGATTATTTCTATGCAAATTATTATACGAAGGATTTTTTAAAGTCTACTAACTGAGGTGTTATCAAAACCTTGACTCTTATAGGAAAATCCATATACTTCCAGAGAAAGGGGTCAGGGAAGAGAGGAAACATCACTGACTTAAGGCAGAAAAGCAAGTCAGTAGGAGGCAAGACAGTGGAGGCCCAGGGAGCTCTTAAAACAACTCCAATCCTGGGCAGATAAAGCAAGAATTTGGTCAAAATAAATCAATAAACTATTTCAACTGCTGCAGGGTAAGAGACACTGGCACTTATGGGAAACTTAATAAAATGAAAACAGTCTAATACAAAAAGTTATTCTTGTAACAACACACTTAAAGAAAAAAGTAGAAAGACATAGAGATGTTCCAACTGGGATTTGGTGAGGAAGCCGGTGGTAAGTTACCCACTGAGTGCTTTTGTCCTTCAGTGATCCTGAAATATCTTTTTAAACTTGTGTATAACTGACAATGTGTGCTTCCTGGGCTGATGGTTTGCCAGCTTGGTGCTGTAAACAAGTCAAAAAGCAATAGTTTGAATGAGGATGGGTGAGAATTAATTTGACTACTTAAAGTTAATGGAATCAGCTGATCATTGATACTTCTTACATAAATTGAGTATTCTCTTTGGGACACAGAATTTGTCAGGCACCTGGTAGAATAGTGATTGAGAATAAACTTGAGGGAGGACAGGATTTTGCCCTCCAGCTAAAGATGTGTTGTGCTGACACATTCTAAGCCTGCATGTCTATATACAGGTCTCACAGGCTGTAGAACTGCTATGAATAGAAATTTTACAAAACTAAGCTACGTGTATGAGTGTTTTTAATTTAAATTAATTTTTAAATGGATATGTTAGGCTGGCTGGGGGTGAGGCTTCAGTAAAGACGGCTGGCTAAGGGGCAGGGCAAAGGGCAGCTTGCCCAGGAAAAGAACAGCCAATCAGGACGCTGGCAGACAAGCTCCAATGGATTAATGGATCCACCAGCCAATCTCTGAAAGACCAACCCCATCATCAACCTCCTCCCGGTTAACCAATGAAACCAGCTGCCTGGTGAAGGTCCAGTGCCATTTTCCCTGTGTGTCATTCTCCCTGCATGGGGCTGTTTCCCCTGCCAGCCATCACTTCCCATGTCCCCCCTCATTATGGTGGCGCAGGTGAAATTGGCCCGAGAGCAACAAATCCCTGTAAACATCTCCACCTGAATTTACACCAGTACAATCATTATTCTTTTTTCTTATTTTTTACAGGATACATACAACATAAAAATCACACACATTTACGGGATACTGTGAGCTTTCAATACATGCATACACTGTATAACTTTTAAATCAGGATAAACATATCTACCTCCTCAAACATTTGTCATTTTTTTATGTTGAAAAGACTCAAAAGCCTCTCTTAGGTTTTTGAAATACATACTACATGATTGTTATCTATAGTCACCCTACTATGACCTTGAGGTTGACTTTGTATAGTGTCCCAGCAACCAGATTGGAAGCACCAGGCCATTTGCTTTTACTCTGGGTGGCCCCCTGACTCCAGTGAAGTTTCTCTACTGTTTATAAAAGCCATGATGAACAGTTCATGGCTCCGCATCTGTGTGCGGTGTGCCTGCTCTTCCAGCCAACCTGAGACTCACTGGAAATTCTATCCCCCTGCCACAGTTGTATGGAGCACCAAACACTCCCAAGTCCCCATGAAAAGATTAGGAAGGGCCTGGAGTGATGGCTCAATGGCACTTGCCTGGCGTGCACAATGACATGGGTTCGAACCCCAGCACCAATACACAACAAAGTGTCAGAGCAATAAAGGCCACATGAAAAAACAAATAAAATTGATTCTCTCTCTCTCCCTCTTCCTCTCTCTCTTTAAAAAAAAAAAAAAAGGAAGAGCAGAGTTTCATAAACTGAGGCTGCTTGCTGGTCCATGTTCTTTCCATCCTTGCCACCCTGCAGTCATCCTTCCCACTGTCCATCCTCAGCATTTGGTCTCATGTCCTCAACACTGAACACAATGATCACAAGATGGCAGCTGTGGTTCAAAGCATTACCTCTGACCCAACAAGAGTTCCAAAGCAGGAGGGAGGAGATTTCCTACACTCCACCCCCACCATTGCCACAACTAGACTGCTGGAAAGCAACCACATTTATTAGGATTACAGCAATAGCAGGAAACACCCTTGGAAGGATCTAAACAAGGTCGAAATGGGACATCAGTGGAGCACATCTATAAGGTTCTAGGACCCCTGCCTGATAATATTGAAACAGGGGTTTGCAAGGCATAGAACTGAGCAAAATTTATGACATATTAATTTTGGACTGGTGGTTGTACTGAGGCAAGGATCCTAAACGAGGATTGATGAGCACAGTATAATCAAGCTATTCCAGGTGGTTCATGTCTTTCTTGCTTTGATTGGTCCTGAGTAGGCTTTTATAGTGATTGCAATTCTTATTTCTTAGGAAAGAAATCTTTTCTACCAATTCATGGGAGGCTGCCCCTTCCACCTTCCTGGGTCATGCATGGAAAGAAATAAAGCAACGCAGTGTGAGCATTGCTCTGTGTCTCTGGGTGGGTGGAGAGGTAAAGCAGCATAACATGAAATCCTATTAGAGGTGCTGCTCTTTTTTGTCCACTCCTATTTGTGTTGAGTAGTTTAATTTGGCCAGAAGCATTATTTGGCCTCTTGCAATCACTATATTCTCTCCCACTTCAAGTCAGTGGGTTTCTCTAATGGAAACCTGCGATGATTCTGTTGTATTAGTTCTCCATATTTTCTCTGTGCCAGAGCCTGCTAGAAACAAGTGTTAAAGTTTCAGGAATTTTTCTACCATGCTAAATTCTAATTTCTACCATGCTAATTCCCATTCTTACTCTGAAATCAGTCATGGTGGATGTATTTACATTAGAAAAACATTAAATCCTATAAATTAGGACCCTGACCCCTAATTAGTCGTTAAACATTTACCAACTCACTGCTGCCTACTGGAGCTAGTCTTTTTTTTTTTTTTTTTTTTTTTTTTTAAGAAAGAGGGACAGTGAGGTGGAGGGTGAGAGAATGAATTTTATTTAGTTTTTCATGTGGCTTTCCTTGTTCCGAGACTTTGTTGTGTATGTGGTGCTGGGGTTTGAACTCTCATACTCGCACGTGCCAGGCACGTGCTATAACCACTGAGCCACCGTTCCAGTCCACTGGAGCTATTCTTGAGGAAACATTCTAGGAGCGGGAGCTGTGGCTCCGCTGTTTTGGCGCTTCATGGCATGCATGAGGATGCGGGTTCGAACCCTAGCACCACATACACAACAAAGTGTGGGAGCAATGAAAGCTAAATGAGAAATTGAATGAAACTTATTCTCTCTCTCTCACTGACCCTCTCTCTTAAAAAGAAAAAAGAAACTTTTTTTCTAGGGAAAAAAAGTCAAGGTAGTGTTGAATTTAAATATTCATTTGCAATAATGGATGCCATTTCCTTAAGCCCTCTAAAGTTACCAGGAGAGCCCTTGGGGGAAGCACCCCCCCCAAAAAAAAGTCACCAGGAGAATAAAATCGTGAAAAATATGAAGGATTTTAAACCTGTCTTTTACTCATCTACTCTGACCCATCTGTCCTTTTCGTGGTCTTATTTTCAAATGGCTGTATTACTGTTACAGGGTTTCATGAGTCCTTGACCAGCAGAGGCTGGATGGTCAGAAAAGCAGACCAACTTCCACAGGGGGATCATCTCATCCATCTAATTTATTAAAAGCCTCATCCTCAGTAGAGTCCTTTAAACGAGAAACTGTGTGATACAATAAATCCTCATCCTCTGAGCCCATTCTCTTTTCCACATCTATACCCTTTTCCCAAACCATGTTTCCACCCATCCTCCAGGTTACCTGTTCATAGCATATGAAAAGCATCCGATGCTTGGTGGCTAATAGGTACTCAGTGATTGGCAGCTACTAAAATGCACTTAGAAAATTATCAAATGAGCCAAGAGCAGTGGTGCATGTGTGTAATCCCGGAAGCTCAGGAGACTGAGGCTGGATGACCACATGTTCAAAGCCAGCCTCAGAAACTTAGGGAGACCCTAAGCAACTTAGCAAGACCCTGTCTCAAAAAATAAAAACAGCTGGAGATGCGACTTAGTGGTTAAGGGTGTAAGGAAAGAAGCGAATGAAAGAAATAAAGGAAAAAAGGAAGAGCAGCGGCTCAACAGTAACACAGGTTTGTTTGGGAGAAACCTGTGGAGGGGAGGCCCAGTGGCGGCTAGAACCCCCTGTCCACCTACAGACTAGGGTAGATACAGAAGTGAGAAGAAAAGGAGGATTATGATGTTGCTAGGGACTTGTCCAGGAAGGGTCCTTTCTTTCGGTGAGGAGGGTTTAGTTTCTTTGCCTGCCGGTGGAGTGTAGTAGGTGTTTCTGGGGTTTAGGATTAGGTGGGTCAGGGGTTTGGGGATAGGTGGCTCTTGTTCTAAGATGGAGGAAATGTTTCAGAATGGCATTGCCTAAGACAGATTCTATTTAACAAAGCATACCTGGGTTCAATTCCTGGTACCAAAAAAGAAAAGAAAATTATCAAATCACTTAGTTTCTTATGACTGTCTGTCAAAACAGAGTCTCACAAACTGAGTGCAACAGAAATTTCAGGCCGGCAGTCTGAAAGGTGTTGGTGGGGCCACCCTCCCTCGGAAGTTCTTGTCCCTTCCAGCTTCTCTTGGTTTCAGGAGTTCCTTACGGTTGCATTTCACCAGAATCCGTCTTGTCTCCACTTGGTCTCCTCCCCTTCTTTCTCTTCTGTCTGCCTTTTGAAGGACATTTGTCCTTGGATAACACAGCCTAATGTCATATTGCGATCTCTACCTTAATTACATCTGTAAAGATCCCTTTGCCTTAAGGTCTGTCAAACAAAATTACAAAGATTCTCTACAGATTAAGTTTATTGAGAAATAAAATAGAACTGCAATGGAAATAGGTAGTATAAGTGTATTCAAGGAAGCTGAGGCAAAGGAAAGTTTTTGAAGTTCAGAGGGGAACACATTGTTAGTTACTTAGATACAGAGTTCACTGGTCTTGGAGACCTGAGGTGGGAGTTGGCAGCCACCTCATTGGTGGAGGAGCTGCGGCTGAGCAAGCATTCTGAGCAGTCTTAAAATTGTTAAAGATAAACCCTGTTGCAGAAGCCTGGACATACCTGGGAATCATGCAAAACGTGGTGTATGTAGAACTGGAAGGACTCTTTCACAGGATTCTAGGAAGTCCTTGTGAAAGTATTTATCTCCGAGGAATACAATTGAGCCCTCCCTCTTAATTACTTCCTCATTCCAATCTTGTCTGGGTCTAACTGGAGTGATTTCATCTTGCTAGCATCAGCTTTCATGGGTCACATTCACCGGTTGCAGGAATTAAGACATAGATATATCTTTTTTTTGTGTGTGTGGGGGAGGAAGGGTATCATTCAACCAGATTAGAACCTAATGCTAGAATAAACGAATAAACATTCACCATAGGGCTGGGCGTGTGTCCCAGTGGTGGAGCACATGTTTAGTATATATAAAACCCTGAATTCAATCCCCAACACCAAAAGCATAAGCAAGAACAATTTTTTGTGTTCACAACTTAAGGAAATTCTGTTTCAAAACAAAAAGTAAAAAGGGCTAAGGATTTAGCTCAGTGGTAGAGCACCCCTGTGTTCAGTCCCCAGTACCACACACAGTTGCAATCTTGAAGAATCATCTACATATCAGTAGGAGAACACAGAGGAGGGATGCTTACCTTGCTCAGGTGGATGGGGTGGGGAAGAGGGTGAGCTGCTGAAAAGTCTTTTTAGAGGGCTCCAAGTGACTTCCTTTTTTTTTTTTTAAGGGAGAGAATCAATTTTAGTTTTTCATGTGACTTTCGTTGCTCTGACACCATATTGTGTACGTGGTGCTGGGGTTTGAACCTGTGTCCTTGCACATGCCAGGCAAGGGCTGTAACCTCTGAGCACACTCCAGCCTCTCCAAGTGACTTCTAAATGGACTGAGTTGACTCACCTAGAACAAGGAGAGTGACTCGGAGGTCATCTAGACAAAAGGCAGAGTACTGCGAGGCACCTTCTAGTTGGAAATTTACCAGTGGTTCAGTTTTGTGGGAATACATAATTGCACATTGGTATGTAGTGAATAAACATGAGACTGGAAGTATTCAGGGTCCCACAATGTGTGGGGCTGGAGCGGTGGCTCCGCTGTTACGGCACTTGCCTGGCATGCACGAGTACACGAGTTCAAACCCCAGCACCATGTAGGCAATGAAGTATCCAGGGAATGAAAGTCATGAAAATCTAAATTTAAAAAAAAAATGCTTCTCTCTCTCTCTCTCACTCTCACTGTCCCCTCTTTAAAAGAGAGAGAGAGAGAGAGAGAGAGACAGAGAGAAATCATTATTTTGTAACAAAATCATCTGGGGCTCTTGCTAAAACGTGATTGCTTGCTCAGATGTAAAACAGGACCTGAGATTCTGCTTTTCTGAGACTTCAGGTGCTGCTGGTGCTGCTAGACCACAGTGAGTAGGCATATTCAGAACAGAGTGGAAGTCCTCCAGGTGTGAGGGACAGGTAGTGCCGGAAGCAGGGTCCCGATGTTGCAGGGTGCTGGAGAGCATCCCATTGCAAGAAAATGTTGCCAAATGGAAAAAAAAAAAAGGATCCATGATGGCCACATCTTTACATTATTGTCCAGGAGAAATAGGGATCTATTATTTGAAGATATACAAACACAATCCTAATCAACTTTTTTTAAATGTTAATCTGCTGGATTTTGATTCCTTGTGTAAACATTTGAGATTCCAAGAAGAATGTCCAAATGGTTGAATAGAACTAAATAATCTACTTGAAAAAAAAAAAACAAAAAAACGCTTTCTTCTGCTAAGTGGTGACAAGGATGGCCCACCAGCACTGAGACCTACTTTTTACTCTTGGAGCTCCTGGGATTATCCTGCCCAAAGGGGTAGAATGAGCATTATCCTTGAGAGAAATGATGACCTCATTCTAAAGAGACAGAATGCCCTTGGACATTACTTAGGATACATAAATTTTAAAAAAGAGGAAGAAGAAGAAGAAGGAGGAGGGAAAGAAATAAAAGGAAAAGAAAAATTTTAAAAACCCTGACTAAAGTAAAATGAAACTTCAGGATTTTAGTAGGGCCATTCATTTGATAAAAGGTAGTTTTCTTAAGCTTCTGCCAGAGCATAATTTAGCTTTGGAAGGTTTATATATATTTTTAATATTTATTTATTTATTTTTAAGAGAGAGAGGGACAGTGAGAGAGAGAGAGAAAGGGAGAATCATTTTATTTAGTTTTTCATGTGGCTTTCATTGCTCCAACACTTCATTGTGTATGTGGTGCTGGGGTTCAAACCTGCATCCTCAGGCATGCCAGGCAAGCACCGCAACCACGAATTCACTGCTCCAGCCCTCTTTGGAAGATTCTTGATGAATGGTTATTCTTCTAAATAATCATCAGTGGAGAAAGCACCATGGGAGGAATTCAGTCAACAACTGCTGTGCTGAATTTTAATTTCTACTTAAAGTTTCTAAAATGATAGATATGGCCTACGAAGAAAGCAGAGCAGCCCTTTATTCACCTAAAGTAGAACCCATGCAGGAAGCTGGAGCACCATTTCTCCACGGATTCTAGTTCTGGTCTCAGAACTGGTGCCCAAGGCTGCACAGAAATAAGGGGTTAGACTGCCTTCCTAGTTTCAAAGTAGCTATGAGTCCTTGGAAGACTTACCTAAGCTCTCTTGGACCTGTTTTATCATTTGTAAAAGAGAGAGTAATAAAATAATGACAATTTCACTGGATTATTGGAAAATATTAAATAAATCAATAATGCTAAAGCTTTTGGTGCTTGGTACATACTACACAAAATGCCATTAACAATATGCGTTGATAAATGTGTATTGTTTTAAGGTGCTAAGTGTATGATAATATTATTATAAAAGAATAGATAACTGAGGGATAGAGTGACACTGGGTTGAATCCCCAGGTCAATTAAAAAAAAAAGAATGGATAACTAATATAAGTTTCAATACCACTGTGATAAAAATGTGAAATAAAATATTATAAATAAAAGGAATAGTGGTGTTTCATATAGGAGTACCATCCTACTGCACTCCCAAAAGGCCTCTGATACTAGAAACTGGCTGAGTTTAGGAAACTTTGTATCTCAAATATTCACTGTTAGGAAAGGCCTCCTGGACAGACTTTCTTTTCTTTTTTTTTCTCTTCTTTTCTCTTCCCTTCTTCTTCTCCTCCTCCTCCTCCTTTTATTAAAATTTTTCTTAAATTAAGGAATTGAGTTATTGTACAATCATAAATGCATATAAAGTAACAATATGATATGTATTTTTAATCAATTATTTTTATTAAAAACTTATTGTACAAAAATGCATATAAAGTAACAGTATGGTGTGCATATATTTTTAAATCAGGATTACCCCCTAGATCCCTCCCTATTCTCTCTCTCTCTCTCCCCCCTCCCCCATCTCCCCCCTCTCCCCTTCTTCCCAATACATATCTAGATTATGTGTTGCTACGCCTTGGCTGGGTCTAATACACGAGGCTGACTACCTTTCACACAGGTCTGGGTTTAGCTCCAGCCTCCACAAATGAGTGAAAACATGCAAAGCTTGACTCTCTGGGTTTGGCTAACATCACTCAGCATGATTTCTTCCATTGCCATCCATTTAGAGGCTGCAACATACTCCGTGGTACATATATACTACGATGTTTTAATCCATTCATCCAGTGATGCACATCTGGGTTGGTTCCATAATTTAGCTATTGTAAATTGAGCTGCTAGGAACATAAGTTTTGCTGTGTGGCTTGTAATGTGCTGATTCTCACTCCTCTGGGAAAATACCCAGAAGAGGGATGGATAGCTTGACTGCATGGTGGGTCCATCCTTAATTTTTTGAGGATTCTCCATACTGCTTTCCAGAGGGCCTGGACCAGTCTGCAGTTCCACCAACAGTGTGCTAGTGTTCCTATCTTCCCACAACCCCTCCAGCATCTGTTATTGTTTATATTCTTCATTTTTGCCAATCTGTTTGGAGTGAGGTGAAATCTTAAGGCACTTTTGATTTGCATTTCTCTGATTACTAGTGATTTAGAGCACTTTCTCATGTCTTCATTGGCTAGCTCAATTTTCTTTGTTGAGAATCTTCTATTTAGCTCTTTGGCCCATTTATTGATTGGATTGTTTGTGGTTTTAATATTAAGTTTCTTCTTCTCCTACTCCTACTCCTCTTCCTCCTCCTCCTCTACCTTCTTCTTCTTTTTAACTTCAGCTTTCTATTTGGAAAACATTCCAACCTCAGAAAAGTTGCATAAAAATTCTAATGAACTTCTACATACCTTCCTGTTTTGCCATGTTTGGTTTATTGCTAACTATACTCAGACACACATACATATTCAGGCTCAGGTTTTGATCTGACAAAATCAAATACCTCTGTGCAGCCCTTGGGGAGCTTCATTCACAGTATTCTCAGAGGCAATGTCACAAGCCGGTCTGGGTCCGGGGGTGAAATAAAAGAACAATGTTCCTTCCCCATCCTGCCCCACTCCTAGGAAGAAAGCCATTCACTAGAGAAGTTTACAAATATTCTGGTCTAGCAGAGAACGTCCACGACAAAACTGTGTGGTTCCAGTAATCACAGGAGATCACTTGTAATTAATTGATTCACCAATCATCCATGAAAGCTAGGCACTGTGGTGCATGCCTATAATCCCAGTGGTGCAGGAGCTTAAGGGAAGAGGATCCCAAGTTCAAAGCCAATCACAGCAACTTAGTGAGGCCCTAAGCAACCTCATGAGACCGTGTCTTAAAAAACAAACAAACAAAAAAAAAAACAAAGTGATGTATATGTGGCTCAGTGGTTAAGCACCCCTGGGCTCGATCCCCAGTACCAAAAGAAAAAAAAACAGGCCATGAAGAACCCTGATCTTGGTTGAATGAACCAAGAAAGCAACTGAATATTTTCCCTTGTTGGAATAAAGCACACACTATGTTCTTTGAAATATTTGTCCGGACATCTATATGACAGCTCAAGAAAACACTGGAAGTTTGTGTTTTTAAGTATCTGTGAGCTGTCATTATGCAAATAGAGAAAAATAAATGATTCCCCCTGAGTTCCATCACCCAAATACAGCTATAATTTATTTGATATGGAATATTTCTTGCAATTCCCTTTCCTCGGTTAAGGTTTTAATTTGTGTAACTAGAATTGTCCTATGTATAATTACAAGATGCACTTAATTTGCTTGAATGGCTAAATTACAAGCCTGTGTGGAAACTTGTTTTAAAATTTGTCATTTGAGTGCTACACTTCCCTGTGTCTGTTCCTCCATTCAACTAAATATCCCTCTCCAGAGTCCGTAAATACATAAGTATGTATATATTTCTTTTCAGTAGACCAATTACAACATACTTTTCCATATATTTTACCAAAAGAGCATGATTGTGGAATCCTTTTAATTTATCTAACAACGCTTTTTCTTTATCTTGTTACAGCTACTTATATGTTCAAAAAGCATACTACTGTGTTTTTGTATGTTAAGATCCCTGTCAGTAATTTGCTTTCAAATTTTCATTGTTTATTTCCTCTAAAACCTCATCTTGAAATTTAATTTTCCTCATAGCAGTGTTAAGAGTTTGGACTTTTAAGAAGCAGTTAGGTCAGAGGGCTCCACCTTCACTGAACGCATTAATGCTGTGATTGTGGGAATAGATTCTCTTTTCTCCCTCTCATTCTCTAGATGTCTGTCACTGGAGACCAAAAGCTTCTTCTTAGGTTTCTCAGCCTGCAGAACTGTGAACCAATAAAATTCTTTTCATTATAAATTACTCAGTCTCAGGTATTCTACTATTGTAACACAAAGTAAACTAAAACATTGTAACAGGGAGCGTGGCTGTCAAATGGATTCTTTGTCTGGCAAATTCAAGGAATGAGATCCATGCACAAGCCAAGGGTACATTAGTATGGTTTATTTAATGCAGAGAGACTCCCACAGGATGGGAGAGGTCCCAAGGGAGAGTACTGTTGGTGACTCTCTGCCCTGGGTGATTATAAAGCCATATCTGGGGGCTAGAGCAGTGGTTTAGCAGTATTGCACTTGCCTGGCAAGCCTGAGGACCTGGGTTTGAACCCCAGCACCACAAACACAACTAAGTGTCTGAGCATGAAGGCCACATGAAACACTAAATAAAACTGATTCTCTCTCTCATTCTTGCTTTTTTAAATTGATTCTCTCCCTCTCTCTTTAAAATAAATAAATACAAATAAATAAAGGTCGAATAGTAGTCCTATGTGTATGTAACATCTTTCTAAAAAAAAAATATAGTCATATGTGGTACCCAGCATAGGTGATTGATGGGGACTATGTTAAAGAGGTCATTGTGGTTATAGCTGTCAGGGGCAGCAACTAACCAGGTGTTCTCCAGACCCCAGAATGGCAGATTATTCTCTTCCCCTCCTTTCCTTCGCAAAGGCCTTTATCCTGCCTGCCTATGTAAGATCTACCTTCCTGCCTCCTTCCTTCAACATGCATGTCTGCACACACATATATACATTTAGAAAGACTAAAGAAGAATAAAATATCTGAAACCATCATCTAGTTAATTTTTTTATTTTTATTTTTTGGTACTAAGGATTAAGCCAAGGGTTACTTTGGCAGTGAGCTACATCCTCATTCCTTTTTTATTTTATTTTGAGACAGGGTCTTCCTAAATTACTTAGGGCTAAGTTACTAAAGCTGGCCTTGATCCTGTAATCCTCTTGCCTTAGCCTCTAGTTGCTGGAATTACAGGCATGTGCCATAGCGCCCCATACCATCTAGCTTAAAAACATATAGAATGTTACTAGTATTGTTGCCAAGGAAAACCTAAACAAATTCTCCCTAGTTCCAATTGCTTTTAGCTGATCTTAAAGGTCATTAATTTTGGAGATCATGCAGCTGAGTACAATATTATTATCCTCCAACTACCTTTGCTGTGCACAATACATTAGACAGGTTTAAAATGTTCCTTTGTAAAAAGTTGCTATTTTACTATCTCATCTGGCAAAAGTCTTTTTCCATTATCATCCCCTGTCCTCTGGAGGACTGTTGGCTTTCACTATCTTCCTCTGTTCTCCCAGGAAAGATGCAATTTTGTCCTAATGATTCTCTGCAGGGTTAACTATTCCTGGGAAAAGGAAGCAAAAAGACACCGGTCAGAAGACTTTCTAATCAGTGACTTTTCCTTAGTTTTACAGGACCTGAAACATCTGGCAATCTACAGAGAATAGCAGCCCCTGGGGCGGAAAGGTACCACCTGACTGTCCTGGTGTCTGCTTATCTGATAGGCCTTCCCGAAACCCCCTAGAAACTCCTTGGCCCTGAAACCTCTAAGAAAGATGCCTTTTCTTATGACAGGAGTCCACATCTTCCAACTTGCCAGCTTGTTGCCAATAAGTCCGACCTCCCCCATCCCTCAAGAGTGTTGGACCTCCTCAGACAGCCGTGGAAACAGACTGTTCGGTTATAGTGCGTTAGAAGTTTTCTATGGGTTCCTGCAGGATAATTTCTTTCCCATTATTGTCAAATATAAACACTATTTTGGATTTTAATATCGTTACTGTTTTTATCATCTCTCTCTTGATTTGTAGAAGGTATCTGTACATTAAGGAAGGCATTCCTTTGTGCTATTAGCTATGGGTTTTCGCCAATGTTACTTGTTTTGGTGTTGCTTCTTTTAGGTTTTACCAAGCAGTTAAATTGTCTACAATTCTTCCCCCCCGCCCCAGTGATTGAACTCAAGGGTGCTTAACACTGAGCCATATCCCCAGATCTTTTTTTGAGACAGGATCTCACTAAGTTGCTCAGTGCCTCACTAAGTTGCTGAGGCTGGCTTTGAACTTGGGCTCTTCCTGCCTCAGCCTCCTGAGCCTCTGGGATCACAGGCATGTGCTACCAAGCCCCATGCCTCCACTATGAGATTTTTAACATTTCTTTTTGTGAATCGTTTTCTTTTCTTTTTTTCAAATGGTAGCTTGGCACACAATGGACTTTGGAATTGGTCGTCACTCTTTGAAATAGAACACAGACTTGCGCTTAACATTATCTGAGGCTTTACACAGTTTCACATTTATCTTCTTTCAGAATCTCTAGCAGTAGAAGCCCAGAGTTAAATAACTAAAACTCTAGCCTTAAAACTTCTGATTTGCCTGATGTTATAGTTATGGAGTTTTCAGAAAAATTATTAATTCGGAGCTGGAGCGGTGGCTCAGCATTTACAATGCTTGCCTGGCAAGTGCAGGGACATGGGTTTGGACCCCAGCACCACGTACACAACAAAGTGTTGGAGCAATGAAAGCCACGTGAAAAACTAAATAAAATTGATTCTTTCTCTTTTTCACTGTCCCTCTCTCTAAAAAAAAAAAAAAAAAAAAAAGAAAGAAAAAGAAAAAGTTACTAATTCAGAATTTTAAAAAAAATCTGCTTTTAGAAATACACTGTGGGATGGGGCTGGAGCGGTGGCTCAGCAGTTTCGGCGCTTGACTGGCAAGCACGAGGACCCGGGTTCAGGCCCCAGCACCACGTACACAACTGAGTGTTGGAGCAACTAAGGCCATGTGAAAAACTAAATAAAGCTGTTTCTCTCTTTCTCTGTCTCTCTTACTGTCCCTCTCTCTTAAAAAAAAAAAAAAAAAAAAAAGAAATACACTGTGGGATTTCATTATACTGTTTTTATTTTTAAAGAATGCTAATAACTGCCTAGAAAAATTGAATTGACCACACTAAGTTTACCACCTAGAGAGAAAGCATCACCAGTAACATTTTAATATATTTTCTTTCAATTTATTTCTGTATAAATATAGATATATTTTACATTTAAAGTAAACTAGGTTTGGGGTACTTAATGTTTTACATCCTGCTAATTCCATGTTATAATTAGATATACAAATCTTTCCCTGTTCACACAAATACAAATCATTCCAGTAGCTATGTAGCTACGTCTGATTGGCTTACCAAAAGTTAATTACTAAGTTTTTATTTCATCCAGTTATATATATATATAAAGTATGCTTATCTGCATATATGATATATATATATATGATATACATAAGATACAGTGTATCTTTATGTACAACATATCTGTATATATGATAGACAGTATAACCTAGTTTCAGTGACAGGCAGTTCTACCATTTGGGATGGAGGAGAGTGTGCTTCAAATGGAAGTGATAGGTAAAAAAGAGGTTGGAAAGGGTTTGTTGCATCTGCAGAATAGTTAATACTTAAAAGTTATCCAAGATCTATGCACAGTGCTGAGAAAAATGCTTGCATTAAAAACTGTCACTACTCTTACTTAAGAAGTACTAAAAAAACACAATGCAAATGACAAGTTCCTGTTTGGGGGAACAACTCAGACCTAGAGGCGGTGCATATGCAGAATTTAATTCCGCCTGGAGAGAAAAACCCGCTCTTCCGAGCTTGACTTATAGCACTGAATTGACCAACACACTAATCAACAGCCACATGTGGCTATTTAAATTTAAATCAATTAAATGAAATGACTGAAAAATTCAGCTCTTTAGCCAAACTGGCCTCGTTCCAATTGCCTGGTAGCAACGGGGCTAGCATTTAGCACATTCCCCGTTGCAGCTCCAGAACATGTCCATCATTTAAGAAAGCACTTTTCTAGAAAATCAAACTGACAGCATGTTGTGAAATATATGGGACCAGAGGTTGGGTGGAGAGGATCCTATTAGAAGGCTTTTCTGTAGTCCATTTAAAGATGGTGCTAGCGAAAAGGAATAAGAGATTGCTATGAGATAATGTTCGCTCACTGCGCGGTATAAAATGTGATGCTGTCACTTTTAGCTTGAGAGTCGGGGAGATAGAAATGTCACAAAAAGAAATATTGGATACATAAGAAAGAGCAAGTGTAGGAGGAAGATCCCCTGGGAATATGCAGAGTTGAATATCAGAGGCTATTCAGATAAAGGTGTTAAATGTATCTGTGCTTGGAATGAGTCTTGTAATAATGAGTGGATTTTTGTGACATGTCAGATGGATATTTTATTTTATAATGGCTTTTTTGCTATTTTTTATTTGTTTTGGTTTGGTTTTCATTTTTACTGTTGTTTTGCACAAGCCTATTAGGAAGCTTAATATTTTAAAAAATAGGTAAAATTTATATTGAATAAAGTAGACAAATATTAAGTGTACTGCTCCACTAACTTTTACATATACATTTGTATTAGTGATAATACATGTATATGTGTGTGTGTATATATATACATGTATATATATATATGTATTAGTGATAATACTGAGGCAGAGAAAAGTTAGGCAGTCAGTGTAGGCAGAACAATGTGGGTGGATAAGGACAAAATTAACTGATGGTCATCTTTCTTGAGAGGGCAAAGATATCCCCCAATACTAATGAGGGTCTGTCAAGATAGGCCCAGATGCAGACGCTCCCTGCTGCTAAGGAAGGAACCACATTCTTTCTATTGGCGCCTAAGGCATGGACCAAAGACTGGACAAGAATTCCCTGTGCCAGTGTTCTAGTTACAGGGACAGGGAAGAAGTGACCAATCAAGGAGAGGTCATCATATAAAAAGGACAAACCTCACTGCCTGCAGCTCTGTCCCCTTCCCCCACTCTGGGGGAAGTCTGCTCTTTTCCCTATGCTTTACTTTCTATAAAGTAAAATCTGTCTACTACACTTGCCTCGGTGTCCCTCAGGTTCATTCTTCAACTCCAAGAGGACACGAACCTGACATCCACATCACCAGCATCAATACGACCAAGATCAAGATTCAAAAGACATTCCATGTACCCTGAAGTCGTCTAATACCTTTTTAGACAACAACCAACCTCCTAAGATTAATTACAGCTATTCTTAAAATTTGTATAAATGAATGACATGGTTTCTTCAGGTGAAACTTTTGCTCAAGGCAGTGTTCACAAGATTTTGCCATGCTGTGTCTTGTATCAGTAGGTCTTTTATTATTGTTACATATACACACTTATCCACGCTGTTGTGTAAAGCCATACTTTATCCATTCTCCTGGTAGGAGACTTTTGAGTTGTTCCTAGTTTTTAGTTATGATTAATGATGCTGCTGTACATATTCTTTTGCATGTGTTAGTGGACTCATGCTTTGCTTTCTCTTGAGTACACAGAACTATAAATGGAGGACCGCAGAGTTCTGCACATGTGCAGATAGCATAATGTACCCAAAATTCGTTATCTCACACCTTAGCTTTTTATTATTTGTTTCACCGCTTGTGTGTTTATTTACATACACACATACATGTACCTATCTATTCATATGTGTGTGTGTGTGCAAAGATGCACAATGTTTTGTAGTAACTAAATTGAAAATGGGATGACAAAAATGATCTGACTCAGTAAAAGTTTTAAAAACCCTCAAAATTATCAAGTACTGAGGAATCAAGAAGAAAAGTGAAATATTTATGGGGAGATTAATAATAAAGCTTCAAAAGTCCTCAAATTTGAAAAGACACCCTAGGTACATAAACTGGACACTTGGTATGAGACAAAGGTCAATTCTCACTTAATTCCTAAAGTGATTTTAAATATAATCCCTTCGGAATTTTCTTGGATTATCACAATTGCTTCTAAAGTATATATGGCATAATAAAAGCAAAAAAGCTAATAAAAAGTATCTAAAAAATAATAAGATGGGAACTCCCAACTAGATAAAGTTAATAGATTATCCGATACATAATTGGTAATACGTTTAGGAATAAAATGTATATCCTTGCTAATGATGAATCCCAGCTGCATTAAAGACAGAAGTAGAAGCAAATCCATCCAACTGTGTGAAGACACTCAGAAAAAATAAAATAGCTTTATAATTTTTTATTTTATTTTTGTAGTGCTGCTCATCAAACCCAGAGCTTTGCACATGCCAGGCAAGTGCTCTACCACAAGGTACATTCCCAGTCTTAGCTTTATAACTTTGGAACCAAAAAATGTTTTCTAGCATACCATAAATCTTAGATACTATAAAACAGAGGTTAAAATATTGAATACTATGCAGAATTAAAGAAAAATAGCAAACTGTAAAATGTTCTACAACATACGTGACAAAGTGTTAACAGTCCTAACATTAAGAGCTCTAACAAATCAATAAAGACAGGGGTTGCAGAGGTGGTTCAGCGGTTGTGGCCCCTGCCTGGCATGCGTGAGGATGCGGGTTTGAACTCCAGCACCACATACCCAACAAAGTGTCGGAGCAACGAAAGTCACGCGAAAAACTAAACAAAATCGATTCTCAGTCTCTATCATTCTCTCTCTTAAAAAAGAAAAAAAAAAGAAAAAAAGAAAAGACAGAGTCCAGTAGAAAAGTAAAGAACATGAAAAGGTATTTCACCATGGTAGAGTTAAAAACATGATAGGTTGATAAATGCGCATTTACCTTCACTAATAATGCACGTAGTATAAACTAAAGCATTAAGGAGAGAATAATTTTTTTATTAGAAGAATATAGAAATACAGTTGAGGGGGAAACATTATCAAAAAATTAGCAATCAATGGATATAAAGTTTGTTATCGAGGGGAAAAACCAGATCATGGATGACCACCTTGGAATTTACCTATTGCAGTTTCCCCCAGAAGAACTCATGCGTTAAATGGGTAGTTCGTGGAGGAATGACATCGACTTCTGGGATGGTTCCCCCATCTTCCCAAACTCCAGACTCCTATGAGTTCTTCATATACCCTCCCCCCTCCCC
>PVKS010034863.1:0-20531 GCA_004027875.1 Aplodontia rufa
GATTCATTGTGCCATATTCATACACGCACAGAACGCATTTTGATCGATTCCATTCCCCAGTATTTCCCCTTCCCTCCTCCCTCCCTGATCCATGCACTCCATTCCTCTGATCTTCCAACTACTATTATTTTCATGAATGCATTGTAAGGGTACGATAATCGGGATTCACCGTGGAATCCGCACAGCGTGACTTGGTATATTGTGTCCCCAGGACTTCCCCACACCCTCCCTCCCCCTTTTCTTCTGCACCCCGTGCCTCTACTGTACCATTCTCTTCTATTTGGGGAGATCTCCTTCTTTTTCCTTTTTTTTTTTTTTTTTTTTTTTTTTTTTTTTTTTGTTCCTATTTCTGTTTTCTTCTCTAGTTTTCACGTACAAAAGAAAACATTTGACCCTCGACATTGTGGTTCTGGCTTATTTCGCTTAGCGTGATGACCTCCATTTCCATCCATTTACCAGCAAGAGACATAATTTCTTTCTTCTTTAGGGCTGAGTAGTACTCCTTCATGTAGCTATTTTCCGCTGATGGGCAACTGGACTGGTCCCTTAACTTGGCTATTGTGAATTAGGCTGTTATGAGCTTTGCTATGCATGTGTCACTATAGCAAGCTGATTTGGGTTCTTTTGAACAAATATGAAGCAGTGGAATAGCTGGGTCATTCTGTGGTTGCGTTCCTCGTCTTCTGAGGAATCTCCACAGTGCTTTCCAAAGTGGTTGTACGAATTTGCAGTCCCACCAGCAATGCACCAGTGTAACTTTTCCCTACATCTTCCTCAGCATTTATTACTTGTGTTCCTCATAACTGCTACTCTAACTAGAGTGAGATGAAATTTCAATATAGTTTTGATTTGCGATTCCTTGATTGCTAAGAATGTTGAGCATTTTTTTTTATATTTGTTGACTGATTGCATTTCTTCCTTTGAGAAATGTCTGTTTAGATCTTCTACCCTCTTATTGACTGGATTACTGGATTTGGGGGGGGGTTAAGTTGTTAGAGTTCTTTATATATTCTGGATATTAATCCCCTGTTGGAATAGTAGCTGGCAAAGATTTTCTCCCATTCTGTAGGCACCCTTCACACTCTTTATTGTCTCCTTTGCTGTGCAGAAGCTTTTTAATTTGATGCCATCTCACTTATTGATTCTTGGATTTATTTCCTGAGCTTCAAGATTCTTTTTAAGCAAGCCAGTACCTGTGCCAATGTGTTGGAGTGTTGAGTCTACATTTTCTTCTAGGAGCTGCAGAGTTTCTGATCTTAGCCTGGATCTTTGGTTCACTTTTAATTGATTTTTGTGCAGAGGGAGAGAGACAGGGATCTAGTTTAATTCTTCTACATATAGATAACCCAGTTTTTCCACATTACCAAGTTCAACATAGACCAAAGACTTGAATAGACATTTCTCCAATGAAGATGTGCAAATGGCCAATAAACACTGAAGTCAATGCTCGGTGGCCTTGGTCACTGCAGCTACTCAAATAAACACCTCAATGAGATACCTAAGGTAGCCATTGTATTTCTTTAATGGAAAAAAAATTATTGGTGAGGATGGAGAAACTGACTCTTTTGTATTGATGGTAGGAATGTAAAATGGTGTGGATACCATAGAAAACAGTTTGGCTGTTCCTCAAAAATGTCCACATACATTTTCCATACAACCCAGCAATTCTGCTCCTAGGTACATACCCCAGAGGTTGAAGATAGGGGTTCAAACAGATACTTACACACCAGTTTTCAGGTCAGCATTATTCATGGTTGCCAAGAAATGGAAATAATCTAAGTGTCCATCAACAAATTAGTGGAAAAAATGTGGTAGACATATGCAGTGGAATATTATTCAGTCATAAAAAGAAATGAAATTCTGATACACGCTCCACATGGATAAATGTTGAAAACATTTTGTTAAGGGAAATAAGCCAGATACCAAAGGATAAATGCTATGTAATTTCACTTATTTAAAACATCTAAAAATAGAAAAACTCATAGAGACACAAAGTAGTTTAAAGGTTTCCAGGGCTGTAAAATAGCAGTTACTGCTCAGTATTTGGAGTTTCTGTTTAGGGTGATGGGAAAATTTGGAAATAGAGGTGATGTTGGTTCAATATTATGAATAGAATTGATGTCACTAGACTGCATATTTAAAGATGGCTAAATGGCAAATTTCATGTCATGTTTATTGTGACACAATAAAGAAATTAAAAAAAAAAAAAAGGAACGAGGTGCCCAGAGCTCAGAATTGAAGGGCACGATTATTCTCAGGGTCCTGTAAGTGGAGGTGTGGCAGCTGAGAAGGACACCTCCCTGAGAAGGACACCTCCTTCAGGGTGTCACAGTACGTGCCTCGACCCCTCACCTTAGTCTTGGCCTCAAAAGAAGTCACAGGCCTTCCCTGCTCACAGCCCACTGAATGGCCCTGGGGGTCGGAGCTCCATCTGTGAGGAAAGAGCAGGCCCAGGGTCCATGTGGGGCACCCAAGACCCCCTCCAACTCTCACTTCCATGTTTAGACTCCTCGCATTCTCCAAATTCAAGTCTCCCTTGAGGTTGGGCCCATTGTAAGTTTGTAAGTTCCTCCAGTCTTTTGTTCATGCAAAAAAAAAAAAAAAAGATATATATATATACACACACACACACATAAACACCACACACATACACCCCAGAATATCTCAGTGCTTGGGTTTTACAGAAACTTTTTTAAAATTCCAGTTAAGTAGATAAAATGGAATCTTTGCCATTTCAACCACACGCAAGTGTGTCCAAGTCACGCTCATGTTCACACCAAGCAAAAGCTCTGGGTTCAAAAGCTGGTGTTCAGAATTTGTCAAATGTTCCTGGAACCGTGAATGCTGATGATTGGATGGGAGAGGCAGGAAAAACGAAGAAGGAGAATTCAGAAAGGTGTGGTCACCTCCCGTCACTTACACCAACAGCAGACAAGGACTTCCTGAACTCAAGCCGAATGAATAGAAGTATCGTCAACTTTATTACTCCGTGGTGCATTCAGGTAAAGGACCTTAAAAACGATGCGCGAGGATGCAGTCGGACATTCATGCACGTGTTTGGAACGTGCACTCTGTGAAACGCTAAGCTCTCTGCGAGCAAGAACAGATTTTTCTTTGTCTTGCTTGTTATAACACTCCGGCACCTTTCAAAGACCTCAGACATGGTAGGGGATCAATGCAGAGTTGGAGACTGTGGTAGGGCATTCCCAGGACCGCAAAGGCCCTGGGTTTGATCTCCAACACTGGAAGGAAAGAAGGGAAGAAAAAAGAAATGAAAGAAGAAAGAAAGAAAGAAGTGGGAGAGAAGAGTTCATAACTGTTGACTGCAGACAGCAGTCCTAAAAGAGCCCGCGTCACCATTCCCGTTTTACAGGGCCTGTAACTCAGGCTCAGAAGCCTGAAGTCACATATTTGGGAAGAAGCAGAGCCAGGATTTGAACTTGTATTTTCCAAGTGATTTGAGACTGTCAACTCTCTTGTCAAGAGAACACTCCACTATTGTTGTGCTGTGGGGATCGATTGTCCTGAACACTCCACCACTGGGGTGCCGTGGGGATTGATTGTCCTGAACACTCCACTATTGGGGTGCTGTGGGGATCAATTGTCCTGAACACTCCACTATTGGGGTGCTGTGGGGATTGATTGTCCTGAACACTCCACCACTGGGGTGCCGTGGGGATCGATTGTCCTGAACACTCCACTACTGGGGTGCTGTGGGGATCAATTGTCCTGAACACTCCACTATTGGGGTGCCGTGGGGATGGATTGTCCTTGCCGCTAGGTCATCTGAACCGGTTCCAGGCTCACCGGTACAACTTACGATAACAATCACAGCAGAAAGCATGCATTTCTTGCAAGGTGACATGGATTTACACACAGCTTTCGTTGCTGCTCAGAGGAACCTTGGGAGAGGCACATGTGGATCCAGCTTAGGGACAAAGTCATTATCAGAGGGTTGGAATGACCTGCTTGGCTTCAGAGCTCCTGGGTGACCCTGCAGAGATTGGAAGCCATGCCTCTGTGACTCCAAGTGCATGAAGCGTCCCATGTCCCTGATGGGCTTCTAGACTGTGCAAGAGCTGGACACCAACCTAGGGCCCATGGGAATCACTGGCAACTGACTTTGGGAAACAAGCATGGGAGTCTTGGGGAGGTCAGATGTCCGTGACACTTAGTCTCACATATCCCTGCCAAATTGTGGGGGACAGGAAGAGGGCCGGCTGTCAATCATCTTGATACTCTGTCATCTGCTTCTGGGGTCCACGGAGTGCCAAACAAGCAGAGCTGGAAAGCAGCGTGGTCTTGTTTTCCAGATGTTTCACTACGCTGACTGTGCTGCCCCACCCTCCTCGTGTTGGAGCTCCTGGCTGGGAGACAGCGACACTGATAGCGTTACTGCTACTAATAACAAGAGCACCGCCCCGTTTCCAGTGCACGTGGAGCATGTGAGGCTCTGCAGACTTCTACGTGCATCCTCTTGCTCTGCAGAGCGAGATTCTATCGGCAGCCCAGCTTTCCCGATGAGATTAGAGACAACGTGCATCCCGTGTGCCGTGGTTGGTGGAAGGGTGACCCCAAAGACGTAGAGCTTAGAAACAGAACATAGCCTGAGATGGAAACAGGGCCTTTGGTGAGGTTAAAGAATCAGAGATGGGGTTATCCAGGATGTGGGGGCTGCTGAAGTCTACGAAAAGTGTTTTTAGAGAGAAAAGGTTTGAGGGCGATTTGAGACATAGACCCGTGGTGGGGAAGTCTGCATTAGCACAGAGGCAGGCCTCAGAGGGACGTGTCTGCAGGCCACCAGAGGCTGAGGATTGCCAGCAATCGAGGGACACGCAGTGGACTCCCCCCCAGAGCCTCCAGAAGGAACCAACCCTGCCTGCACATGGACCTCCGCCTCCTGGTCCCCAGAGTAGCGAGGAAATAACTTCTGTTGCATCATTACCCACCCAGTCTGTGGCAATTTACTACGCAGCCTAGGCAATGGGACACAGTGGCCCAGGTAGGACTTGAACACAGGTGCCAGAGTAAACCCTTTCCCTCGAGCTTACGAATCACATCCTGGCATTTCCTGGTGCCTTAGATCAGTTTCTTTATGTTCCCAAATTCAATGACGCAGAGTTCAGAAAGAGTGTGCACACGTGTGCACACCTGCCACAGATGTGCACTGACCAAGAAAGCCTTCTTCATCCAGTTTCTTTATAGGATCAGTAACTAAAAAAACAAAAAACCTAACAAGACAAAGAAAGACAAAGGACATCCAAACTGCCCTGGCAACTCGAGGACGCAGGCAGTGGGGCAGAAGACTGCAGCCTCGGACTGTGAGAGCTGAGAGCTGGGTCTCTCCAGCATTCATGATGATATTTCATTAACGTGGAGCCTCTTTACCTCCGGCTCAGACAGTGTTGGAAAGGGATGGGGGACGGGGCGTCATTCAAGTAGTCATTGGATGTGACCGGGGAGGTCTGGAGAGATGGGAGGGAGCACCAAGGGTCAGCAATAACTCAGTCTTCTGGGCATCTGCACTGGAATCTTCCTGGAGTTCCCCACACCCCAACTCGTCTTTCCTTTGCTAGGGTGCCCACCCTGTGTGCATACCATCCAGGGAGCTCTTACGCATCCCTCAAGGCCCGATTTCTGCGAGATACCGCACTCTCTCACAAAGCAATGCTGATTTCCTGACTCCGTGCACACAGGCTCCGATTATCATGCACCCCAAATACACCATTTAGGGTACGCTACACTCTTCAACTCTTTGCAGGTAAGTCTGACCCTTAAGACCAGAGGCTTTCACCCAGGAGCCTAGAAAGCCACACTGACAGGACTTTGCGGGATCCATCTCTCCTCCACATTGTTCACGAACTTGTAAAGTGCGCTACGGAGGACAGAACTCCGCAGCTTTCACGAGTGTTCAAAGAATGTCGAGGCTCAGACACACTCAAACTCCTCCACACTAAAAATAAAACTCCGCGTTTTAGCATCTCTGTTGCTTGGAAGAACTTCTCGCCTGATATTGTTAAAACGATTGCGATCAAATTTGATGGAAACAGAATGAAACGTGAACAAAAGTGGAATCTGTCACGGGGCAGAGGCTTTAAGAGGCAATGTGCTTTGTCACGTTGTCATCGCCTGATGTCATCGCGACTGCTTTGCTTGCCTGGAACCCAAACTACAGATGACCCCTGGCTGACCTTTGGTGGAAATATCAGTTTTGCTGCCATGTTTGGGGGCTGCTTGTTGATGCACCACAACTTCACCTATCCTGACTGCTTCATGCTGGGCACAACAGAGATTATTCTCTTGTCAGGAAGTAAATGCAGCCAGCCTCTCTCCCTCTGAGGACTCACAGGTCAGGCTCCCATTTGGGCTTAGGGCTGGGATTCCCTCTGAGCGTCCCTGTAGGAGTGCTTCCTTCCTCCTGGGGCTTTGTCACCTTTGAAGTAGCTTAACACAGACAGGGTTTGGAGGCAAAAAGAAAAAAAAAATACATTGCCTTCTACCCCGGGTGTCCCATTCATCATTCTGTCAGTGAGAATTTATTGAGCACCTACTAAGGTGTGCTGAGGATGTAGCTGGAGGGCGTCAGGCACTAGGATGGGGGAAATGTTCAGCAGACAAATCAACACACACCGCAGGGTCGTGTTTGTCAGAATTAATGCTCCAAGGGAAGAGAGTTCAACGTGCCACGGTGCAGGAGCCTGGGGAGGCAGCTGCACTCTGAAGGAACATTCCGGGCAGCAGGAACAGTAGCTGCAAAGGCCCTGAGGCAAGGATGAGATGGAAATGTCCAGAAGGGAAGGCAGCTCACACTGGGGGCTCCCCGTACACCCCCTCTTTAAATCAGCACAACAAACCTACCCGATCGGCCCCCTCGTCCCCATTTTATAAGAAAGCAGAGACCTGGCGCACAAGCTATTGCTATTATTAAGACTTGGTATTCAGAATTACTGCTGTCTGCACAGCTTTCAAGGACCTGCTAAAGATCACAGATCAGCAAGTGGCAGGACTGGGAGGGGACCCCCAGCCACCTCTCTCCAGAGCCCCCACTCTTCACCACTCAGCCTCTGCCGCGCATGGGGAGAGACTGTCTGGGTCACCTGGGGCAGGTGGCTCAGCCTCTGCCAGTCTTCATTTCCATGGTGGTGAAAGTTGCTTAAAAGAGAACGAACCTGGCTCTGTATAGAGCAAGTTGGCACGGGCAAAGCCACCGTTACCTAATGGAATCACAATTAAAGTTAGTTCCTATCCCCCAGACTTTCCCGATGAGCTAATGTTCGACTGTGAGCGTGTCAAGAAAGGGGTGCTTTAAATAGTTTCCATTCTGAGCGTTTTCTCGGGGAGCGCAGACGTCTACTCACATACAATTAACTGGGCTATTTTTTCGCACATGGATGGTGGGATGGGAATGTCTATTATCTGATGTGCGATTACTGAAAGCTGCTAATATAAACAGCGCGAGCGCAGACACTCTGGTTTCCCCTTCGGCTGCTAATTAAAGAGGGGCTGCTCGTTTTCCGCACGCACCGGCAACTGCTCTGCTCTAGCTGTCTGCGATGATTTATCAAGAAGGGAACTCTCCACGCCGTGACCCAAAAGAACAGGATCATACAGAATATCCTTTTTTCCCTTTTAATAATGCGAAGCATATAGCAATACACTCTACCGGCTGCATCCAGGTGACAGGTACAACTTGAGTTCTTTGCTAGCGTTTCCGAATTTTATCCCCGCTGGTAAACGCCCAGGCTGTGTTGGACTTTCAGACGCGGTAACGAGTCTGATGGTCAAGACGGTAAAAATGACAGGCAGGGGAATCCAGCCGAAGAAGCGAGTTTGGAGTTTGGAGAAAGATACATTCGTGGAGTCTGCGATGGGGGCGATGGGAATTAGAATGCCAGGGAAACCTTCACGCAGACAGGGGCCCAAGTAGTGGTGTCCAGCACGGTCCAGGCACGAGAGAGCTGGCTTGCGTTTGCTCAAGGATAAAAGGCACAGGACAAGATAACATGGGCTCAGACGGCAATACTCAGCGGCCTTGTGCGTGGGATCACAGTTGGTGCCTGGATGAAGGAAGGGCTCCCAGGGTCCCCAGAGGGTAGCATGGGCTGACACTCATTCGCTCACACCTGCCGGACTCACTGGGATGCACAGCGAGGATGCTCTGGGGAATCCTACGGGAAGCGGAAGCCCTGGGGATGGATGAGGGAGCAGGTGGGGCCAGCCTGCAGAGCAGTGAGGTTGAACCAGACTCTGAGATTCTTCTAATTGGTGGAGTGGATGGCGGCCCATGCCGCGGAGGTGCCAGAGCATGTTGCAGGGAAGGCACAAGCTCCACTTTGGAAGTCCAAGTTCACAGCACCACAGGGATCAACAGGAGAGATGTGGGGAGAGACGTGTAGGAAAGAGGCTGGTTAAAGCTGAGAGGTGAACTCAGAGTGAGCCTGGGCACACCCTTGCTGAAGGCAGGCCCGAGGAAAAGCAGCGAGGGAAAGCTCTGAGAAGAGGAAGATGGGATTCAACTCTCTCACCAGTGGAACGATGGTGGAGGGCTTGAGAAGCCCAAGAGGGTTCTGGGAGGGCCTGGGTGTAGCAGGGAAGGTGGAAATGCAAGAAGAAGGGCTAATGAGTGCGGGAGGAGGGGGGGTGGCCTCAGTGGAGGGTGGCCTATAGAAGCCATTGGGGCCCGCAGTTCATCATGGACACCAAGGTCATATCCCCTAATCTCGACTGGAAGAGCCCCTTGAGCCTCTTTTAGAGATAGCTCAGAGTTTTGCAAAGAGCAAGGACTTGCGCTTAGCAAGCCTGGATTTAAAGCTTGGCTCTACAACTTCTCGCTGGGTGATCTTAGGCAGGTTTCTTAACCTCTCTGGACCTCAGTGATCTCAGAAATGGAACTAAGGATCTGTAGCTCAGATATCTGATTGAAAGAGACATTTTGACCCAAGAAACATTTTCAGACCTCATTTTCCCTCGACATTCTCACTTCACGTTTGTACACATAGGGGTGTCAGGTATGTCGGAGTGGCAGGGGCAATTAGGAAAACCAATGACAAGCAGATTCTTACGGACTCCAGTGACAAAGTTCTGGCAGCACTGGCTTCAGACAACACTGCACCAAGTATTTTCCTTGCTTTTCCTCTGTCTGGGCTGTGAGGCCCCGCATAGACTCCATGCTAAGGGGAATGGCCACTTCCGGTTCTTGCGTGACAACTTTTTAAAAAATCACTTCACTGCTGCACAGTGAACACACAGAAAAGCTGTGTGCTCAGGAGGCTGAGGCAGGAGGACCGCAAGTTCAAGGCCAGCCTCAGCAACTCGGCCAGACCCTCCCTGTCTCCAGAAAGAAATCAGTAAATAAGTAAATAAATAAAGGACTGGGCTGGGCTGGGGATGTAGCTCAGTAGTTAAGTGCCCCTGGGTCCAATACCTGCTAAAAGAAAAAAGAAGAAGAAGAAATAAAAGAAAAGAAAAGAAGAAAAAATAGTGCTGTCCACAGTACTTGTCCTCATCTGCGTGAGGACATCAGTACACGGTATTTACTCAGGAAACTGCCCAGGCTCCAAGACAGTCATCTTCTGACCTCTTAGCAACACCACCTGAATGAACGTCTCTCTCTCTCAAAGCTTCAAATAAACCTCAGCGTCGAGCCCCCATTGGCCGGGCTTGAGTCACATGCTCATTCTGAGCCAATTTGCTGGCCAGCACTACTCTGATTGGCTAGGCCTGAGTGGGTCACATGACTTCCCTGGAGCCCCTCTCCCAAGGGCTCAGAGTGGGTGAGGTCCGGTTTCTCAGAGGAGAATTAAAGTCAGGTTAACAGACGACAAGTGACTGACTGCACATGGAGCCCAGGCACTCTGCAAAGGACAACTCAGGATGCGTGTGCACAAATTTCTGCGGACTCTCACTTCATAGACGTGTTTGGGTTTATTGCTGCCATCTTTCTTATACACATTCAGGAATAGAAGAGGCACTGTAGGGTGCGGTGGCGCAGCCTGTAATCCCAGAGGCTCAGGAGGCTGAGGCAGGAGGATCGCAAGTTCAAGGCCAGCCTTGGCAACTTAGCTAGGCCCTGAGTAGTTTAGTGAGGCCCTGTCTCAAAATAAATTATAAAAAGAGCTGGGGATGTGGGGTCAGTAGTTAAGCACCCCTGGGTTCAATCCCTGGTACCCCACCCAAAAAAAGCACTAGAAGTCTGCACCACTAAAGGTCTGCACAGCTGTCTCTGGGCAGGCGCTGGGTGTGGTCTCACTCACCCAGGACCCACCAATCTCCCTGGCCTCTGCAGACTCAGCAGCTCAGCAGGGACCTCTGATACCCTCTGGCCTTTCCTGGAATCTTGAGAAGGAAGAGGAGAGCACCTCAGAGGGCAGGTTTAAAATTAGAAGGGACAGCTACACTGCCTGTGGTTCTTGAACTAACGCAGGCCATTCGGGAGGAGCGAGAGATAAGGTGGTTGAGAGACAGGAAGCATTTATTTAAGATTCCTATCGCACTGGGAAGCTGGAGGGGGGTTTAGATTTGGCAGGGGGGAACAGGATGTTGCCAGGATCCGGGGCAGGCCCAAGGGCAAAGGGGCGTGCAGGGAACGGATATTGGAAAGGGAAGGCGGGTGGCTGGGGTCGAAGGGGAGAAGGTTTGCAGAGGTCCCAGGCAGGAGATCAGCCAGGAAAGGGGCCCCTTGGGAGGTCACAGAAGGAAGACAGATCCTCTTTTGGAGGACCTTGGATCTCTGCGGTGAGGCTGATGGTTTCCGAGGTCCTGGGAACTTTGTGGGAGCTGTGGGTCTTGCCCTCCCTGGTACCTTTCTGTTGGTCTCCCAGGTTCGGGTCGCTAAACTGACCTTCTCCGAAGGGCACTACCTTGTGGCTGGATTGTGCCCTTGTGTGCTACTGGAAGTCCAAGGCCACCCTGGCTAACCTGGCTGATCCCCATCTCCTATGCAGGGTTTGGGCACAGGCTGCTGAGGACAAGTGAGGTCCTTTTCATTTCAGGAGAAGCACAGAGCTTCCTGGGTCTTCACAAAGGACCCATTATCCAGATGAAAAATCTATTAAAGGAAGAGGGTGGAAGGGCCGTTCACAAAATGTAAGAGCAAATGACCGATTGGCACCAGAATAATATATCGTAATGTAAGCGACACACGATGGCAAGCCAGACGCTGCCACCAGCCCTGGCCGTCCTGTAAAGCGTTTTAACTCTTTCGACAACCCTACGAGGCCTTTCCTTCTTTCATTCTGTGATTCAAGAAAGCAAGGCCCACGAGTACCAGCAAGGAAGTGGCACACTGTGGGGGACAGAGGGTGGCACCAGTGGTCTCATTGACACACACCTGTGTGGGCAGCTGCCAGAACTGGGCAAGTGACGTCACCTCTCTGTGCCTCGCTGTACCCACTTTAGAAAGCGGGACTGCAGTAGGAGCCACATCAGAGAGTCACAGAGGATGCAGCAGGACAGGCGCCCTGGGATGAATCCGCACGACACGTTCCACAGTCCCGAGGAGACTCGCGCTGCTGTGGCCTGGGGATCTGCCCTGTCCAGCCCTGGGGGTTGCGCCTGGGCAGTTTTAAAGAGTCCACTCCAGACAGCCCGCCTCCCTGGGCTTCCTCAGCAAGCTGGGGACCTCCTGCTCACCCTCCCAGGCCCCTGGGGCATCTGGAGCACAGGGACCCGGCAAGGACAGCAAGGACACAGCATGCGCTCAGCTCACGCCCACGGTCCAGCTGGGGAGACCTCTCCATGCAAGGAGAAAGGGTTCTGGGAAATGTGGCTGGGGCTCGGGGTGGCCAGTCAGCCCATAGCTGGCCAACTGGTCTCAGGGGACAGTCTGGAGCTCTCAAATAGGACCGGATGGGACAATGGGACGTCCTCCTTGCTCACAGTGCTTTGCTTTTTAAAGGCATAGCCACACTTTTTTTTTTTTTTTAAGGGAGAGAGAGAAAGAGAGAGAGAATCAGTTTTATTTAGCTTTTCGTGTGGCGTCGTTGCTCTGAGAATTCGTTGCTTACGTGGTGCTGGGGTTTGAACTCGCGTCCTCACACATGCCACTCACACATGCCAGGCAAGTGCCGCAACCGCCGAGCCACTGCTCCAGCCCCCTTCAGGCGCACATTGTTGCCGCTTTTATTTCTATCATGAAATTGGCCGCTCGCCACATTCAGGGCCCTGTGCTTAATTCTCAACATGCAGTTTCTCATTTAAGCCTTCCTGTGACTCAGCATGAGGGAATATTTCTGTCCCTATTTTGCAGCCTGTTCAGAGATGGCAATTCACTGGCCTCAGGGTGCACAGCTGCAAAGGGGCGAACCCAGGATTTGAACTGCAGTGGTTCGGCTCTGGAGCCTGCGCTGGAGGCCACAGCCCTCGGATGCTTTAAGGAGGTTCTCCGGATGAAGCCTGGTGGCTGCTCAGCTCTGAGGCTCACCAAGAAGATGAGGCTGGGTAGTCAGCTTAGAGCCCGGAACAGTGTGAAGAAGCAGCCAGGGCCGCACAGAGCGTGGGTGCGAGGGAGTTGCAAACTTTTCAGCAGCTCACAAAGAGACTGGGTGGAATTAGTTCAGCCAGAGTTTCTTCTTCCCTGTTCGTCTGACATTGTTTTCTACTCTCATGTCAGCAGCTAGGTCACCTCCTCCAGGAAGACTTCACAGCCCCCTGGGGCCAGGTTGGGTGGCCAGGTTGGGTGGCTGGGAATTGAGCCCCAGCTCCCGTCCTGCTCAGCACACCCTCAACTGCTCCTACCTAACCATTCGGGATGGTTGCTCCCTGTGGGTCTCCTGCACGAGGTGACATGCTCCAGGAAGGAAGGGACTGTGCTGTTGTGAGTGCTCTGTGACGCTGACGGTAGCCCACGGCAGGTTCTCCAAGATGTCCTTGATCACCGGGGAGAGAGGTAACGCCACCCTTAGCGGTCTCTCTGGGACACTCTCCTATCTGTTCCCAAGGGAAAATGCGCATGCGTGGCTGTGTCAGGATGATGACGAAAGCAGGAACTGGAGTCAGCCTGTGGGGCGCATGAATGAGACCACCTGTGGTTTTGTCCACTACCGCAGACTGAACCCAGGGGCGCTTAGCCACTGAGTCACATCCCCAGCCCTTTTTATATTTATTTTGAGACAGATTTTCTCTAAGTTGCTTAGGGCCTCACTAAGTTGCAGAGGCTGGCTTTGAACTCCCGATCCTCCTGCCTCAGCCTCCTGAGCCACTGGAATTACAGGCGTGCACCACCGTGCCTGACTTGCACGTTTTTTGTTGGTGCACATAGTTGTACCTATTGATGGGGTTGGTTGTTGGTGCACATAGTTGTACCTATTGATGGGGTTGGTTTTGTGCATGCACGCAATATAACAATATAATTTGGCCCAAATCACTCCCTGGCCCATCGCCCCACCTCTAGCCTCTTGGTCCCTTTCCTTTGCTGACCCCCCCCCCTTGATATTCATGACATCACCTGTTCCTCTCTGGTTCCATAGGACCCTTGACCTTCAGAGTTGGACTTATTTCAGTTCCACCTATTTTCCTGCAAATGCCCTAATTCCACTTTTCTTTATGGCTGAACGCAACTCCTTTGTGATTTAGACCACATTTCCTTTATCCACTCATCTGCTGAGGGACACCTAGGCTGGGTCCACACGTTGGCTATTGGCGCTCACATTTTGTAAGACTCCGTCTGAAGGACACCAACCAGAGTCACAGGCTTCCACGTGACAATTTCTTCAAAGAGTAACATGGAGAAAATTTGCTGGTTGTGACGAGAGTTCTATCTCATTTAAGAAAATAAAAGCACTCGAGAGGCCCTCTGTATTTTTAAGCATTTGTGTATTTGCAAAATCACACCAAAATGGGAGCTTATATTCCAAGTTCGTATAGCGTATGTGCGTGCACGGGTGTGGAGCTGGGGTGCGGGTGGAAATAGGTTCGGCTGCATAGCAAACCCTCTTGAGTAAGGGACAGGACTTAGGGAGCTGAGGAGCTTGGAAACTGAGGCAGAGGAGCAGTGGGGGCAGGAATTCAGGATTTTGGTCCAGGTAAGATTCAAATTGCACTTAGGCTGTTCTCCAAAGTGGCAGGGGGTGGAGGAATAGAACAAATTAAAGACACTCAGATCTGGATGGGTTTAGCACTACAGGAGAAAAAGTCATCTAAATGAGGCAGATGAATTTCAACAAGCTAAATACACAACACACATTGACTTGAAAAATACGACTGAACTCCGCTCCATCCCCTGCCCCGCAGACGCAACCACTATCTGCAGTGTGTTCGATTGGCTTTGGGAAACAATTCGAATACCTTCACGCAGACATGTTTTCCATGTAAAACACATAACTTCATTTTCTGCTGATGATTTTAGTGCACACAAAAAAATACCATTTTGTTGGAATCACTCAATAACAATCCCTTTTCATTCACCATTGAGTTTCTGAGATTCTCCATAAGGACACACACATACTTAGGGCACTTTTTATGACTATAATGTTCCACTGAAGGAATATGTTACATGCTATGCATCTGCCCCTTTACTGGGGAGACTTGGATGTTGGTTCAATATTTTTTGCTATTACAATATACTGGTTTTTTTTGTACTAAAGATTGAACCCAAAGGCACATAACCACTGGGCCACATCCCCAGCCCCTTTCTTATTTTTCATTTTGAAACATGGTCTTATAAGTTACTCAGGGCCTCGCCAAGTTGCTGAGGCTGGCTTTGAACTTGTGATCCTCCTGCCTCAGCCTCCCAAGCAGCTGGGATTACAGATGTGCTTCAAATACTCCCTACCCATCCCCTTGTGCATCTCCGCAAGGGTGCAATTGCTAAGGAGAAGGAAGAACACATTTCTGTTTTTAAAGATTCTAGCAATTGCAAGAAACCTCGAAGTCTCTGGAACTGGACAAGGCCACCTTGCAGGAAGAAATTCCTTTCTCCCTCGAGTGTCCAAGCACTGGCTGGACAGCCTCTTGGTGCAGCTCTTATGAACCGGGATGCTGGCCCTAAATAGCAAGTAAGGTCTCCGCCAACTGTGCAAGACTGTGACCTCTAGCGTCCCTGCCCTGGGATCTCCACGAGCTGCAGCCGCAGCCAAGAGCCCCAGCTGCAGCAAGGAGGGAACCATCATTTCCGCAGGTTTGGAAGAACTACTGAGGACATTTTTTTAAAAAACCACTTATTTCTTGTTCCTATTTTATGGTAGCTGAGAACATTGTAACTAAGTCCCTTGTGCGTCACTGGGCGTAGGAATAACTAGACTTGGGCTCAACTCCTGGATCTGTACCAAGTATCTGTGAGATCATGAGCTTACCATGTGGCCTCTGTGCCTCAGTTTCCTTGTCTGTAAAATGGGCAAATTTGCAGCTTTATCTCCTAACTGTTTTTGATCATTCCAAAGATTGGCAGGTGGGTCCGTCCTCGAACTGTGGATGTTGCCGATAGCGGGAGTTTCACCAGTTTTGTATTTTGGGGTCACCAAGCAGATCACTTGTCCTGGATGCTCAGAGGGGGAGAATCCTTTGTCTTTCGACGGGAAGCAAGGTCAGGGTTGAACCGATCCGTGGTGCCCATTGGGCGGCATTTTATCTTCTTCAAAGCATCTTTATCTGTTCATCAAAGGCCCCTGCGAGGGAGTCCAGCAGAGGATGGGCCCAAGGAGAGATGACTCAGGCATCTGAAAGCCAAGGCCAGGAGCTGTTTTGACAATCGGCCCACTGGACTGTGCTTCTCTGCTGATCTTGGCCTGGGAGGAGGGTTAGGCTGTCCAGTCCAGGCCCGAAATACCCACAGAGAGACTTCCTTTCCCTGACCGTGAACTGTGCTCTCGAGTCCAGCCAGATGGGCTGCAGATGTGAGCTCCATGCTGCAAGGGAGGCCAGGAGAATGGGCAAGCCTCCTCCCTCGCCTGGGATCTGCAGCCCCAAGTCCTGGGGAACATCAAGCCAGGATCCTGCAGCTCCCTCTGAGTTCAAGTTCGCTGAGTTTGGCACCCAGGAAGGTGGAGCTAGAACTATTGTCCTCCTGCGATGCTGGTGGCATTTGTGAGAGAACATCTCAGGCAGCAGGCATCTCAGCTTGCAGCCTGGATCAGCCTAGAAACCACAGCGTCATCCCCACAGCGGGAGCCAGCCCTGGAAGTCTGCTCGGTTACAGGAAGATCTCTTCTAATGCCTTGCACTTTCTTTCCTGACCTCTCTTTCTACAATCTGTTCCAAAATGCAGTATCCCTTCCCCTCGTGTTGATCCCAGAATAGCTGAACTGGACCTTTAGCCTAGAAAAACAGTTTGCACTGTCAGTTCTCGCAGAGTAGGACTGCATGAAGTTCTCTTGGAAATAGCAGGTCTCCATCTTCAGGAAAGGTCCCTGGGCTCTACTTCTGGATACAGTTCAGTAAAGGTCTCTGGTTGAGCCATTCATGGCTGCGTGACTTTGGGAAAATCACACCATCTCTCTGATCTCAGACTCATCATTAGTAAAAAGCAGGGGATGATCCCTACCATGCAGGGCTACAGAAATGATTAAAGAGAACCCACGTAGTGTCTGGCAACAGCCCATGCTTCCTAAAGGAGTGTTGCTGATTGTTCTCGTTGGCGTTATTGGTGGTGACCGTCATGTTGCAGGGAAGCTGCCTCTCTTCTCTCCGCAGCCCCTCCATCCCCTCTGCAGTCAGACAAGCCTGTGTTTTTACCCCACTTCCCCTCACCAAGCTGTGACACCTCAAAGGATTTACTCAGCCTCCCTGTGCCTGCCTCAGTTTCCCCCTAGGAAAACTCGCATGGCTTCCCCAAAGTCAACCCAAACTGGCACCAGTTCAGGAGGCCCCAGGCTTAACCTGCTTTTCTTAACCCAGGCCACTGTTTTCCTTACACCTGACCTAGAATAAGGATGATCTGAAAATAGTGTCCTCTTTAGATGTTAAAGCTCTGAAATTCAATTATGGTTTAAGAACAAATGCATATCATATTGTTACTTTATATACATTTGTGACTGCACAATTAACCCCTTAATAACATTGTTTTAAAAAAACCTGAAATTCAATGTTCAGCCCACTGAGCTATCCATCCCTTTCTTCTGCAATAAATAAATACATAGGTAAATAAATACAAAGAAAAAAATCCTATGCAAAGCAGGAGGGAGGCCTTCAGGCTATTTGGGTCACATCCACAAAGGGCGGATTCGAGGAGGGGAACTGGGATTTGCTCAACTGCAGAAAGGGCCTTGATAGGACTTGTACATCAAAGCAGGCCAGGGCTTCAAAGGCAGCCTCCCAGCCGGGGTCAGGGCCAGATGTCCATGCTGGAACAGGGCCGGAGGATGCAGAGGGAACAGCTCTGGGCTTCGTGACAAGCACGTCCCAGTGGCCAGGACAATGTTCCTGGAGCCAGGTACCTCTGGCTTCATATGCCTCAAGCCACCGTTCACCAGGGTGCAGGCATCACGTGGGGGGCTCTGGATCCCCAAGGAATCCAAGGATGGCGCTCAGGGCACTGGGAACCTGTGTTCTGAAGGTGGGACAGAGTGGCAGCCCTTCTTTCCGTTATGAACATGCGCAGTAGACATGCGGGAGGAAGGGCAGTGCCTGCCGCTTGTCACCAATGGAGAGGACAGTCCCCTGTGTGTGACCCTGCCATTGGCACAGAGAACCCAGTGGCCCTTGTGCTCACCAAGCCTCTGCCCAGCGTGCGGTTGTCCCTAGACCTGCTGCAGGGACTTGCTGGGTCGCCAGCTGATAAAGAGGTTGGGGTGGCACTGGGTCACCTGGTTAAATTTTCCCTGCTTGACCATATCCTTACCAATCCCATCTGTCTGATGGATTTTAAGGCGCTATTCTGAGATGGGGTCCCAAGGCGCCAGCGGAGTGCCGAAAAGACACCCGGTGGGTAAAGTGGTCCTAAGAATCCTTTCCACACTTTTGCGAAGGTCACACGGACCGGTGTCTGCCAAAGTGCAGGGCTGTGTAAATGCTCACTGCCTGCCAGGCTGCCCTGCACCCCACAGCCGCCTGCAACTGCCCTGGGTACTGAGCAGCTGCCCTCACGGCCTCCCCTGCAGGGCCTCTGGCCACACGCTGGCTCACACCCATCTCCAGGAATAAAAGGTCCCCCCCCCGCCCGGGCTACATGACACACGCCCGGTGCGGAGCAGGTTGACAATGTCACAAATATTTGAACAATCCGTGGGGTAGCACGGGGCATTGACCCCAAGTACGTGTTGCTTCGGCTGAAAGTTTATCCTAGAACAACAAATGTGACAGCTAGCAAACGCGCAGGGGGCAGGGCAGATAAGATAACGGGCACCCCCGAGTCCAAAGGCACAGCCTATGCAAAGAGAAAGGCGCTGCGGACCCAGGGTGGCATCGGGCAGCCAGTCCCTGCAGTCAAACACTCCATTTTCGAGAGAGTTCTCAGAAGCCAGGGCCCGGGGTATAAACTCAGTGGAGTAGCTGAGCACTGGGGGAGATGCTGACCGTGCCACGTGGTGGAGAAGATGCCGTGGCTATGGTGGAGGTGTTGGACTCCCAGGAGGAAGGGAGCCCTTGGCCACTCTTGCTCGTCCTTCTCAGGTTGCTATAGCGATGCTTGCAGCTCAGCGTTAGACCCCCACGCTCAGCGGGCAGAGGGTCAGCCTGGCTTTCAGCCTCGGTTTCTTCATGGTGCCATGGGGTAGCGTGAGTACCCAGCAGAGTGGAACTGGAGTTAGTTGAGATACTATGTGAAACGGGCTCAGGATGGAGCCTGAAGCACACAACAGCTGGTAACTAAACCATTCCCGTCACGGTCATCTGTCATGGCGAAGTGGAGTGAGGGAAAAGGAGCCCCTGGAGGAAACGAGCGAGGGGGGATTTCTTAGACACCTCCAGCAGGAGTAGGCAACCTCTCCTCCTCCTGGTTCTGTAAATAAAGTTTTATGTGAACACAGCCGCGCTCCTCCACTCACCATCGTCCCTGTCCGATTTCGTGTAACAGCAGACCTGAGCAGCTGCTGCAGGGACCCTGCAGCCTGCAGGAACCTGAATGTTCACTGTCTGATTCCTTTGTCAACCCTTGATATGAAGAATGCTGGTCCCTTGACTAGATGGCTCAGGGAGATGCTAATTGTGACCGATCCAAGATGATGGATCTGTCCCCCTGGGAAGAACGGCACCCTCTCCTCTCCCCACCTATCTGTGCATCCATCCACTCGTCTCTTCCCTCCATAAACATTCTCTGTCCTCGGTGCAGGAGACGTGAACTAAGTCTAAGGAATGATGTGGACCAGTGAAAACTTCAGTGCTGTTCAGAAGAGCAGAAGGTGGAAAATCATTGGGGAGAGCAGGGACCGTGGTTTGGGTGAATTAGAAAAAGATGTCCCCTGGAGCAGTCGAGATGTGGAGCCCTGATGGAGCTCCTCCTCCCCTGGCCTCCTTGGCCAGGCCATTAGCACAGTGCTCAACCTGCATCACTGTTTGCAGCAGCCCTGAGAGCAATGAGGTCCAAGAAGACCAAGGCACACCAGGAAGGAAATTAGTCTGGATGTGTCACTCGGGCGTCACGGAAGAGGACTGGGAGCTGAGTCTTGAAAGGGCAGTGGAGGGAGAGGGAGACAGCAAGGAAAGAGGACAGAAAGATCTTCATAGATGGAGAAAGCCTGAGTGCAGCGGGGGTTGGGGTGGGTGGGAACTGCACGGCTGCATCACGGATGGCAGAGATCATCTCAGACCACCTTCCGTTCAAGCCCTCTCAATGTTACGTTCTGTGGCAGATCCAGAGAGACCTGGACAGTTGCCAAAGCCATCTCAGGGGATCCTCTGCTGTGCACCCAGAGGATCATCCTGAAATCAGTGAGATGGTGACACCCCTGCTCTAGCACCTACCATGGCTCCTCTGTGCCTAGAGAACAAGCCCAGACCTCTTTTTTTTTTTTTAAGAGAGAAGGCCAGTGAGAGAAAGAGAGAATCAATTTTTTTAGTTTTTCATGTGTCTTTCATTGCTCTGACACTTAGTTGTGTACGTGGTGCTAGGATTTGAACCCGCATCCCTGTGCATGCCAGGCAAGTGCTGCAACCACTGGCCATTGCTTAATGGGCCATCCAAGGGTGCTCCTGGGTGAACCTCCACACCCCTTTCTCCCAGAATGCTTCCCAACAGACTTTCCCCCTCTCCGTATCCTCTTAAGTTACAATTTCTCTTCCTCTTGTTTTGCACCAATTGAGTAGGTAATTGGTGTGTGCGTGTGCATGTGTGTGTGCCACATGTGTCTACATGTGTGTACATGCATGTGTGTGCATGTATCTGTACATGTGTGTGCATTGTGTGCCACATGTCTGCACCTGTGTACATGCATGTGTGTGTATGTACATGTGTGTGTGTGCGTGTGTGTGTGTGCAGCTGTGTGGTATTCCAGGAAACACTATCTAGATCTTCTCTCTGTAGGCATGCAATGCCAGTGTTTGCACATAGAGAATCACAAATGGCACAGATTTGGACCTCAGGCCACCTTTGTGCTAGGAAAGGCCACCTAGGAACCTCCAAAGTGGCCTCCGGGATTCTGTGTTTGCAGCCAAAGGGTCCT
>PVKS010034864.1:0-20541 GCA_004027875.1 Aplodontia rufa
GTTACAGTGCTTGCCTGGCATGCATGAGAACATGGATTTGAACCCCACTCTCATGTACACAATGAAGGGTCAAAGCAATGAAAGCCACATGGAACACTAAATAAAATTAACTCTCTTTTTTTCTCCCACTGTCCCTCTCTATTTAAAAAAATCATGGCACTGCTGGGCACGGTGGTGCAAGTTTATGATTCCAGTGACTCAGAGGCTGTGGCAGGAGGATCACAAATTCAAGGGCACCCTAAACAACTTAAGGAGAACCTTTCTCAAATTAAAAAGGGTTGGGGATGTAGCACAGCGATAGAGTGCTCCTGCATTCAAACCCCTGTACTTCAAATAAATTGATTAATTCAGGGTAGTTACTACAAAGAATACAGGCAACACATAATGATCATGGGTTCGGGACCTACCTAGAACTACCAGGTGGAAACTGATACAGAGGTTGTTTGAGTAGAGCAGACACAAGATGCTAGTGGTTGATAGAGAATGAGGGCAGAAATACTAGGACACTGGTCTACTTGAGACATAATTACAAAATAGAAATAATGGGTCCTACAGAGGGATGCCAAATATGGGATTGTGGGAAAGTGTAGTTAAGGATAGAATAGACATTTCCCAAAGATAAATAAGCAAGAGGTATGGGAAAACGGTCAGCATCACTAAGCACTGGGCAATGTGAGTAGTGATCACCTCATACTTGTTTTAAATGTTTAAAGGGGTGAGGAGGCTGGGGTGCAGCTCAGCGGAGGAGCAGGTGCTCAGGATACTGAAGCCATGAGTTCAGTCCTCAGCACGAACAAAACAAAGCAAAACAAACAACAAACGGTAAATGCGGGTGAGTATGTGGAGAAACGGGAAGTCTTGTGTACCTTCGGTGGGGATTCAGTTTCCTCAAATGAATATAAAATAGAAGTTCCATGTCGTTCAGCAATCCCACTCCTGGGCATATTTTGTTTATTTTTTAATTTTTTTTTATTAAGAATTTGAGTTATTGTATAATCATAAATGCATTTTAAGTAACAATATGATGTGCATTTGCACCTAAACCAGAGTTAATAGCAGTAAGCATACAGAAACAGCCATGTGTATTGACTACCAAAGAACCAGCTATCATATAGCATGCTATATAAACAGTGTTTATTTATATGGTGGTCTAGTACACAGAAATAAGTAGCATTTATATACAACATTTAAATATATGTGCATACTTATATTTCTAAATATATAAATACATACATATGCAGTGCCCTTATTCATCCTAATAAAAAACATCATTCTGTTATTTGCAACAAAATGAAACTGCAGATCATTACGCTATATGAAATAAGCCAGGTGCAGACACATACTACATTATCTCACTAATACGTGAGATTAAAAAAAAGTCCAACTCACACAAGCAGAGAGTAGAAAGGTGGTTCCCAAGCTTCCAGGGTGGAGTGATGGGGAGGAGATGAGGAGATGCTGGCCAAAGGCCATGAAGTTTCAGTTAGGAGAAATCAGTTCTGGAGATCTACTGTACAGCACCAAGACCACAGTTAATAATATTCTGGGTTCTTTTTTTTTTTAAGAGAGAGGGACTGTGAAAAAGTGAGAGTAAGAGAGAAACGATTTTTATTCAGTTTTTCATGTGGCCTTCATTGCTCCGAGACTTCATTGGGTATGTGGTGCTGGGATTCGAACAGCACATGCCGGGCAAGCACTGTAACCACCAAACCACCGCTCCAGCCACCAATCCACCACTCCAGCCCCTTATTCTGGGTTCTTGAAAATTGATTTTAAGAAGTAGATGTTAAATGTCCTACCAGAAAAAATTAGGATCTGAATTTAAGAATATGTTAGCTTGGTTTAATCATTTCTGTACACACACACACACACATACACACACACACACAAATTACATGCATCCCGTAAATATATACAACAAAAGATAACTTAGGATAATTTGCAGTTTCTGTTTTGAGTAATGAAGTGGTGAGGACCTCGTATTTTAAGATAAACAAGAATAGGAAAGAAATATTTCATTCATAGTATAAAATGAAATTGAAAACAATTGTTCTTTTAGACATTTTAAGATAACTAAAATGCTCAAGTGTTAGTGTCAAATGTCAGTTGGATCCCAGAAGATAGAATGCAAAGGCCATGTAGTGAATATTTCTTTCTTATGGGTCAAACTGTCAATTGCAAATACTCAAAACTACTTTCGGAACAAGCAAACAGGCAGAGATAACATCTAAACAAAGGAACATAATTGGATTCCCATAAAACTTCATTTATAGATATTCTAATTTGAAATTTATATAATTTTTATGTGCTATGAAAAAATTCTCTTTGGATTTTTCCCAACTATTTAAATATGTAACAACCATCTTACATCCTGCAGGAAAAAACAGGCAGTGAGTTGTATTTGGCCTGTGGGCCACAGTTCTTCTGTCAATCTATCATATAGAAAGTTGAATAGTCTCTGGCCTGAAGAAATCAAATAGTCATTTAAGTCATAAAAATGAATGAAATTGCGTAGGAAGTGAAGTGTAGGAGAATATAAAAGATGATTCACAAATAAGATTCGGAAACTCTAGGAGTTAAAGATCAAGTAGAGGAAGAAGATCCCATTAGGAAGACGGATAGAGAAGGGTAGGATGACCGTGAAACAGCAAACGCATCCCTGATGGCTTCAGGAGAGATCTGGGCTGGCCCGAGAGCAAGGTCTTGCATGTGAGCAATTTCACAGGACATCAGCATGAGACAAGTGCACCACATAACCGTGATGGAGTGAGAGAGAGACAGATGCTGTCACTATGTCTAAGCACAAACAAAAACAGGTACGCTACAGAAGCTGAAGACAGGAGAACTCCACTTGCAACTGACACCGCTGACTGCTTGTTTATCAATGGTGACTTTAGCCTCACTCTGCCCCTTCCGCCTACTAAATATAAATTAACACCCACAGTCATAGAACCCTTGCTTTCTGAAAACACCCATCTGGACTCCAGTTCCTCAAGCTTCCTCCCCATCGCCCAGCATGGCCACACAGCCGTCCTGGCATGCTCCACAGTGTGTTGTTGGCAGTCTTACTGGTGGACACCAATGAGGAAAACGATTTGGCTGCATCAAATGCTGATAAGAAATCAAATAAGATGGGCACTGAAAGTGATCACTGGATTTGCCTACATGAGAACAGTTGGCATGTTAGACAGCAATGACAAAAAGCCCCAGTCCATTTGAATAACTGAAGCTAATGCCAGATTTTAATGAGATCTTGCATAAATGCTGACTGTGAAAATAAAAACTGCATGCACACACAAATTTACAAGTCTATGAGACCTCGTGAACAAAAGAGCAAGAGATTGATCCGCATCACCAACGATTATTTGCATGCACTCTGTAGTCTGGTCCTTCATTTCTGTTCCTAAAACACTTTATAGCTGATGCTTAGCATGGCACTGAATTAAAAAATATCTTTAATAAAATATCTTTTGAATGTGATATGATTTTACATATTTCTGCTCCCAAAATAGCATAAAGTAGTGAGGATGATTTTAGGTAGGAAATATTTCAGCAATCACATTTCACAGGGAAATAGTTCTGTAGTATTAATAACTTCAAATGGGAGGAAATAAATGTGGTTAATTATTTTCTAATTAGCCTGACATATTTTCATGGGAAAAACAATGCATGGGTAAAATAATTCACTTTTCTGGAGGTTCCAGATATCAATCACAAAGCACACAATTTTACATTTTATTGATATATTCTAGCAAGCAGCATGGTGGCTTTTTGTGTAAAAATGAAAACTCTAGACCTTGAGAATCTTAATCTATGGAAAGGAATTTTGCCTTTTCCTTTTCTTTGATGGTTAATATTAGAGAAAAGATTTCTGCTACAAAATTTCTTTCCAGAAACCAAGATAACAAACCAGAGTTTATTGATGATCATCCAGAGGGATAAAAGAGTAAATTGTTGTAAGGTTTAAATGGAGCTCATCACCCTGCCCAACATATATTAAAATTCTTTGTGCTGTCATTCCATCTATTTCTCTTTCTCCTAACAGACAGTGTTAAAAGTATCATTGCTAGTCATCAAACCTGTGGTTAAAGGCTTACGTGGGATTGCTTCTGCTGTATTTCACAACTTCAAAGCAGGGCTTTGGTCTCTTTTGAGATGCATATTAATTAGATAGAATGAACTCTGGTACTATTAAAGGCTCTAAGAAACTTTGTCCTCAAAATTAGATTTCCTCATCACCTCTTTCATGTCCCTTCTATGCCATAATGTTTTCTTCCACAGTTGTTCCATCCAAATAAGAGGAGACTTGCATGATGCAGAAATCCTACCTTTTTCATGTACCACCCAAAACTCATCTGCTTTGGAATAGATGAAAACTATTCTTTCTCTTCTCAGAATGAATGGAATCTATTGTGTAGCATATTCATAGACTGGGAATACCCTTCCCTGGAGATCACCACTTTTTCTTTCCTTTTTCCTGACTGATTCTTACCATTGCTCCAATTTTCCTTTAATCAAATATCAACACAATACCATGTCCAGTTAAATCAGACTTTTTAAGGGTGAGTTCCAGCCATCAGAAATTTTAAAAATTTCTTGAAGTAATTCCATTGTGTGAACATCATGAGGGTTAGGGCCCTTGTTTTTCATCAAAACTACTTGAAATACTATTTATTGAATCCCCACTCTGCACCATGTTGAAAACATACTTTTGCAAAAAACTTAGAAGGTAAGGCATCATTAAGCATATTATACTGATGAATGATGAGATTTAGAAGCTGAATGATGAGATTTAGAAGCTAAATGATTGCGAAGACCAGGCAGTGGTTGAACAGAGTTAGGGTGCAAACCAGCTCCGCTCCCAAGCGTCTGCTTTCTCCATCTACCCTAGGTTTGTGGCAGGAATGTGGAACCACTTGCATGTCCTCTTATCTTTAAGGTTCAGGTTTTCTCACATCCTAGTGTCTTGTCACCCACCAAAGCCTCCACTCACACATTTCTCAGGATTGAATTGAATATCACCATTTCTCAAACCTGCCCTACTTCTTTGACTTAGTGAAGTACACATGTAACAATCTGTACTAAGTTCATACAGATCATTTTAAAAGTGTTGACTAACTTCTCTGCCTAATTTAGTTTACTGTGAGCTTCTCATGGGTATAAATAGGCTATGTTTGTCTTTGGATTGCCAGGTAGTAATGATCAATAAATATTTGGCAAATGTATATCAGTTTGACAAAATCACTGTCTTAAAAACAAAATCAGACACATTCAGAAAACTTTTATTTTCTAAATATCATTCTTTTATGATTCCTTATATTTCTAAATTATCTATAATGAACTTTCAAATATCTATATATGTATAATATACTTGCACACAATTTAAAGTATTAATATGTGTAAAAGTTTCTAAGTTTCAAAAACATGTTGTAGTCACTAAATTCTGTTAGATCCTAAGGAGTGAAAACATAGTCCTGATTCTGTTAACTAGAATTTTGCTGTCCAGGAGTGCAGAATTGGGCCCCCAGGGAGGTTTACAACCTACTTCAATGTAGGCAGCAAATTCTTAGTCCCTCTAGTGTGACAGACATTCTGCCAGCACAGGTATCCAGTGATTGGTAATTCCGTAGAGCTTTGTTTGTAGATATTTTGCTACGTGCATCCCCCTGAAGGTTTGCTCTTAATGGATCAGACAGTTTCAGGCAAACTCACACAGTAAAAGATTTGCTGTTGTGCATCAACTTGTAAACATTCATTCCATGGCCCATTGTTATCCTTGTTCTCAGTGAGACTGATACTAGAAACCTCCTTCAAGCAGTGTCAGACAGGGTATAGACTGTGATGCACAACCAAAGAAGTCTGCATGCTAATAGCAGCACATTTATTTTCCCTTCTACTCTGATATACTGCCATTGGAACCCACATCTCTAGAGGTGAGGAATATTCTATTTTCCCTCTTCTTTTGATCAGGGTGATAGGCAATACGTGAGATTCAAAGCCATGCTTGCCCATGCAGCTTCTAAAATAACTCCCATATTAAATCACCAGGTAATAGCATTAGCTTTCCATTCTCAAGAAGTAAATATTTGAGCCTTAACATGCAGCTTTCAGGCCACTCATGCAAAGTCATTATATAGTAGATTTCACTCAAATGAATTTGCTTCCAAAACTCAAGCTGCTAGTTAGCAGACACAACACTCACTATCCCTCAAGAATATGCTTCAATCAAAACAATGTTAAAAACGAACAAAGGGAATGAAGATATATTTTATCATTGGGCAGTTTCAAACCTAATGGAGCTACCGCTCACCGTGAAGTTCATGAGACGGATGCCTTAACTATTGATTTCCTAATCACTGTCATCGTAGCGAGGCATTCTGTTCTTTCCCCATGTCATAAATTCGACTTTAAACAGAGTAAGAAGCTTTTAGCAAGAAAATTTTACATCTGTTTATGTCTGAAATTAAAACCACCAGAACTGAAAGGAAGAAAAAATAACCAAGGGGGTTTTCAAAAATTTAAAACTCCATCATGCATAAATGGAGCTCATCGAAGAAAGTAATTTCCCTGCAGAAAACACTCCATCTTTTGTTTTATGTAAGTTATCAACATGAATATTTCATCCTCAATGAAGCCGCCTTCTCCTCTTTGTATTTCATAGTCTTCACGTGGTGTCTCCAGTAAATAGGCTTCCCTCCTTCCATCCCACTCTATTATTCAGGTCAGTTGCAATGAAATATTTTCCTTGCCTGGTGAAAGTAGGAATTATAGATTAAGCTTTACTAAGTCAATGTTTTTCATTCTTAGCCCTGTTGTGTTTTGAAGTCTAGAAACACTAACCACTTGAATTTTCAGGCAGTAAACATAAAATCATTTCCCCCCAGGGTAGAGTATGTCACCTAGGGTAACTATCAATTAGAAAGTATAGCTTGGCTTAGTTCCATTCTTCATTCCAATGAGGGCATTAAATTCCCATTACACTATGTGGTATCACCCCCAAAGGTTGTGCTCACTGGACTCCATTCACCTGATACTGCCCTTTAATGAAAGGCTGTTTTTGCTCCTCACCTGATGACTCAGAATTTGAATAACTTGACTTTCATTCTTCGTCTGCCTATACCTTGCATGATTACATTGTGTTGTATGGAGTATCAAAGAAACATGATCTATTTGTAGATATCTATCAAAATAATGTCTTATGCATGTTTACATTAAAACTTTCAATCAGAATTAAAAATATACTGGTAACTATTTATTTAAAAATGGAAGCAAATATGGCAATTGTTCCTAGCTTCAATGAGTCTGTGTTAATCAGCTTTCCATCTCTGTGACAAAACAGCTGAGATAATCAACTTATAAGGAGGTGAAATCCATTTTGGTACAGTTTCAGAGGTTTATCTCTGGGTTCACTCATCCATATCATGTTGGGCCTGTGCTGAGGCAGACATCATGACGCTTGCCTATTTTGGAGCTAGACTTTGTTTCATGGCAGTGGGGAGGCAGAGAGACAAAGAGGCAGGGGCTCCAGTGCCAATATCCACTTGCAGGGCACACCTCCAATGGCCTAACTTCCTCCCACCAGGCCCCGCCTCCTCCAGGGTTCCACTACTCCCTGTAGCACCACTATCTGAGAGCCAGCCTTCAGCACAGGTATCATTAAGACCTCCAAGATCCAAACCACAGCAGAGTCCAACAGATGGAATTAAGAAATTGATACTAATCCAGACCACAAATAATTTTTATATACTTAAGCTTTTGAACAACAACATATAGATTCACAACCTATATTTAGTTAAATATGTCATTGGTTGGGTTTTACTTTCTATAGTTCCACTTAGTAATAATCTTACTTGTAAAAGTTTCAAGTTCTCAAGCCCTTACAATTTGTAAGCAAAATGCTTTTCATATTGGTGATAATTACCTTATATACCAGACCACAGCATTCGTATCCTCCCACAACTATTTAACATCGTGCCTGCATTGCTGAAGAGGTTATTCATAATTCATTTGCTATTTTTAAATTACGTTGATTGTAGTGAATGTTGATAGGACCTAAGCTGAATATTCAGAAAATAATTCTCTTCAAAGGCACATAATGAAAATGGTAAGCAAAATGAAAATGATAAGCAATGTGCATTCTTCAACTTCTGTATAACTTCATATATCTTGTATCTTACAGCATCTTAAAACTAAAAAATGGGAAACATTGAAAATAATAAATAGGCAAACATCAATCATATTTGATCTTGCTGGATTAGCTTCCTTTTAAATACGGCCCTATAAATAGAGGAAATAGTCAGTGATCGTAAACCATATCAAGCCTGAGTTTTTGACAAGTATGATTTTTAGCTTCCTTCAGTGTCTGGTTTCAGCACAGCATTGCCCTTTAAAAATGAAACAATAAATCAGTAACATTCACTGCACTCTAATGTAAAAAATGACAGAAGCCTCAGCATAACTCTCATAAATAGAATGTTATGCTAATACTCAGATCTCTCAGTCAAGGCAGTAGAATTTAATTTTGAAGCAAAGTAGTTATTCATCCATTCCATTAAACACATTTCAAAATAATAAATAATGTGATTAAACCACATTGTCCCCCCTTTATCCTGATGATCTGCAATTACAAATATTTCACCACCTCTTAGCTAAAGCATCCAAAATATAAATATTATAGCATCTAATGTGAAGAAATACTTTTATAAGTAACATGATTTTTAAGTGTTATTTATAGACTTGTTCAATAAATTATATCCGTGAAATCCCATCTTTATTCACTCTCTAAATGTAAGTTATACTTGGAGACATTTCAGTTTAATTTTTCTTCGAAACATCTTATTCCATGTGGTTTCCATTAAGGTTAAGAACAGTGATTTATTAAAATGTTTAAAGCAGGATCAAAATAATCATTTGAAACTTTATAAAATTTGCTTTGAATCACCAAAGGTACTTTAAATTAATTATAAGGTGTATCATGTATAACAAGTGTATTACAAGAAAGTGATTATGAATGCTAAGGGACCTCACCAAAAATTGAAAATATCTTAAACCTATGGGGATAATCATGAGTCACAATACTCATCGGTGAATGGTCCAGTACACCATCCCTCACCAAATCCACAGATACTCTAGTCCTGTCTGCAAAATGGGTAGGATTTGAAATAAACTAAGCAAGCACTCTGTTGTACTTTAAACCTCCTGTAGATAACTTACAATACCCAATGCAATATAAGTACTAGGCAATAGTCTCTATACTGTATTGTTTACATAATAATGGAAAGAAACAATGTCTGCTTGTATGGTCTCTACATGGTTTTGTTTGTTTATATTGCTTGTTTTTTCAAAATATTTTCCATCAGTAGTTGGTTGCATCAACGGACACCAAACCCAGGGATACAGAGGACTGACTGTATTTCTTTCGAAAACAACTTAAATTTCAGCTAATACATGTTTTGATATTTGATACTTGATCAAGGAGTTATAATGCATCTAATAAAATTACTTTGATTCTTAGCTGAGCTACCAATAAATACTCATTCCACTTGGGCTACTAAAACATACTCAAATATTATGCATCAGTCAAAACAAATGTAAAACATACATTTTTTATTTGGAATCTTCACAGCTATCTTCAAATGCATATAAATGCACAGATATATATATACATAAACTTGTACCCACACACATATATATATATATATACATGTATATATGTATGTATTTCTCAATTGAGTTCCGAACATATTCTACGTGTGATCCACAAAAAGTGATCCAAGCAAAAAATAACTTGTTCTAACACATGATTGTTTCAACACATGATTGTTCCTAGAGATTTTCATTTGGGAATTTTAAAACTAAGTTCAGATGTATTAATTACCTTATACTTGTTATTTGTGTTATTTTTATATAGCTAGAGCTCTTTCTTCTGATACTCATAAACTTTTAAATTTATAATGCTTTATATACGGAATTTCCAAGGCTAAGGTATTGACTTTAGTACTCATGTGTCTTATAAATTTCTTCCAAATGTGTTATATTTCACAAAATAAAAATATTTTTCTTATAGTAATTTAATTTACTCCCACCAAATATACTATAATATTAATGACATTAAATTTGTTGTTACACATGAAAGTGTAACAAATAAAGGGAAGTAGCTATTAAAATAATTCACTCTCTCTCTCTCTCTTTCTCTCTCTCTCACACACACACACATAACACTATATCTTTAGCTAAAATTTTCAGAAAAAAATTTGAATTTTTGAAAAAGCATTCTATCTAGGAGGCATGCGAAGTACTCTGGAATAACTAAAGAAGAATATGACATAAAAACTGATTAAAATGGGCTGGAGTGGTGGCTCAGCGGTTTCAGCGCTTGCCTGCCAAGCACAAGGACCCGGGTTCAAACCCCAGCACCACGTACACAACTGATTGTTGGAGCAACGAAGGCCATGTGAAAAACTAAATAAAGTTGTTTCTCTCTTTCTCTGTCTCTCACTATCCCTCTCTCTTAAAAAAAGAAAAAACTGATTAAAATATTAACAAAAAGTTATAATAAGAGAAATGTGTGACAGATTACTATAATTGATTACGTACAATATAATAGAGTATATTACTTGTTATGAATAAAAGGCAGTTGCTCTCTCATTAAGGATTTATGTTCTAAAATATTTTTGTCTACTAATAATGCTATTTATAAACACTATATTCAATAGTATTACAAAAAGTGAGGACAAGGATATATAAAGTGAAAATAATGAGTTAATCATGAAATAATCAGGAACCCAAACTATTAACATTAATTTAACAAATGTGGAATGGTTGCTTACTAAGTCCATTTTAACATTTAATAGATCATACAACTAAATTTACACAGATCTTAACACATTACTTTCTACATGAGCTACTAATATCTTGCTTTTCTAACTATATCTAAGTCTTTTGTCTTTCAGCTGTGCATTACTCTTTTAATCAGGTCTCTTTTGGTTCAAGGTAAGATAATCATTGGAAAGAATTCAAACAGAGTGGAGAAATAGGATCTAAAAGTCATTTTAAGTGGAAATTCAGAAAAGCAATTGGTTTTGTCAGTGTTAGAAGAAGGGAACACTGATATACCTCTTTAATAAAAGTCAGTGTGAAGGATCATAGAGGTTTATATTCAATGTTGCCAACTGTGTTAGATCTGGTTTTGAGTTGAAACACAGCTGAATTGGCCAAACACATACAAAACTTCACTTTGGGGAAATGACTGAAATTTCCCCTCAGCCTGTCACTATAGTCATCAAACTTTATTTTCAACTTGAATGAAATTAACAATTTCACTTGAAACACTATTTGGACAGAGCCTGTAAATTCAAAGTTATTACCTCATAGTCAGCAAAACCATGAAAAACAATAAAATAAATGCAATGTTTCATGAGCCAAACAAAGAATAGATGATTTGTTATCTTCTGCTCTTCTAATAGTTGTCAGATTAATCACTGTTACCTAGAAATAGGAAAACAAAACTGAGAAAGAATGGGGTCCCAGTTGGAAAGAAGATAGAGAAGATGGTTCCCCAAAGATCCCAGGACACAAACCAAACACAGCAGGAGCAAGCTATTACGCCTTTACCACTAAAACATGCACACAGGGAGAAAGGTTTTTTTTTATGGTGAAAACATGGGTTAATATTTTAGTTAATATTTTTTTAACATTATCTCTGGAACTTTTGGAAATGAATAGTTTTAACATACATGTAACCAAGCTTTGAAAAGATGCTGCCATAGTTTGGATCTGGAATGTGCCCCAAGGGCCCATGTGTTTAAAACTTGATCCTCATCTTGGCATATGGGAGGTGGTGGAAGCTTTAGGAGGGAGTCCTGATGGAAGGAAATTAGGTCACTAAGGGAATGTTGACCTCCCTGCTTCTTCCTATCACTCTCTTTTTGGCCCAGACACTAGAAGCTGGGCAGGACTCCTCCACTGTGTGCTGTAACCACATGTGCTCTACTACCATAGCCCCAAACAACAGGGCCAATCAGTCAAGGACTAAAGGCCCTGAAACCAAGAGCCAAAATTAACCTTTCTTCCTACAAGTTAATTATCTTGGGATTTTTTTGTCACACTGACAGAAAGTTGACAAACACTGGTGTGCACTTCAAGCAGACAGGCACTCATTATGTCACCAAAACAAAGTTGTACTACACTAGATAGGGTAATCATAATGCCACCTTAATTATCAAATAAGATATAGTATTAAGAATGTCTGGTGTCATGATTTATGCTAATAATATTCTAAGAAAAATTCACAAATATTTGCTTTTTCTGACTTTCCTTTCAGGAAAACATAAAGAAATCTGGTGAGATTCTCTAGAGCTTCAGCCACCAAAACCATCCTAAAAGAAGGGAAAAAGGAACAGAAGGTAGGAATGAAATATTATATAGACTAAGAATATACCCAGAAAGTAAAGGAAGTTCTGGAACATAAAACTGAAGAGCATGGACTGGGACCAGCTTCTGGGCAGCTGGGCACAGGCCATATGTTTAGAGGGGCCTTATAATTGGCTTAACATTTTATTGCCACCATCTTGAAATTGCTAGTGATTCTTGATGAGGGGTCTGTATTTTCATATTTTACTGAACTCTGGTTATGGAACAGGCTAAAACAGACTGCATGTTCTTAGCAAAGGGAGCGGACACATGGAAGATGGCAAGTAATAAGACTAGCCCACAAAGAATCCAGCAGCCCCTGAGGAAGCCTCTAGAGAGGCAGAAGCTAGCAGACACCAAGAAACAAAAGAAAGAGGAGGGGCAGATTTGTGGTGATTGTTGAAAAGTGTTATTCTTAAGATCAAAAGTATAGACAAGGGCCATAAATATGAATAGGAATTAGCAATATGAAATGTATAGGTGAGGAGGTGGTTATTGGTACTCCTTAAAAGTATTAAGAGATTCATAAAGGGTTGTCATTCAAGAAATAACAAATGCAACTCTCTGAAGTTGGTCCAAATTAAAGTGACTTCAAAGAACCACACCAGTCCAATCAGGAAATAATATTTTACTGTATATAAATGAAGCATATGCAATCATTTGATAGATTTTTGATATTTTAAATCCCTTATAGAACCCTACTATGGAGGGACAAATGGAGTCATGAGGCAGTATCTTTCTTTTTTTAATTTATGCAAATCAAATATGAATATACAGTTTCACTCAATTACTTGCAAGCACCATGTTTACATATGTTCTCCATTCATATATGCTTTTTAATTCAAATAAGCCTTCACAAAATCCTATGGAGTACCATTTGATCAAATAATAGTGTTTACAGCCGCTCCCATTTCTACATAAATCTACTTTCAGTATCACCCATATTAATTTGTGAACCAAAAGTATTTTCAACACAGGCAATCATTTTTTTCAGAATGAGCTTTTTTCTTTTAATTACTCAGTGCTTTGTTTTAAAGAAGTCTTTGTTATACATCAGAAAATGTTGGGCAATCACTATACTCAGCCTCTACATAGGTCCAGGACTCTGGTCCCAAGCCAGCAGGTGACCAGGACACATGTGAGGAGAATGCCCCCATCAGAAGTTGCCCTGTCCACCACAGTGCAGGCCCAGGACTCTGGTTCTGCCCCTTCAGGCATCAAGAACACTCCTGAGGAGGAGCCCTACTATGTGGAGCTGCCCCACCTGCTTGCCATGCAGAACAAGGACTCTGGTTGTGTTTAGGACTGCCAGCTCACAGGACACCCAAAGACCCATACCTGGAGCCACACAGCAACAGCTTATACCCACCAGGTCCAGGTATATTCAATACCTCCCTGCTGCCAAGGATCTCAGGTCCCATCACAGTACACAGGTAGGCCTGTTCTGGCCTACTCTGCACCTCGGAGACCCCAGGACACAGCAATGCACCACAACTGCTGCATTTCAACAATTCACCAGGCTATTCTGCATTCCCAACAGGTTACAGATCTGTGACCTGCAGGTTAGATCCACAAGAAGCAGCAAAATGATGCTTCAGGCAGAAGCAGAAGCAGCTTTCTGGAAGAAGGTGGTCATCACAGGGATGGTGTATGACCCAATGCTTTGACCTGCAAGGAAGAAGCACTTGGAAATCTGCCTTGCTTCAATAAGGGAACCTCAATCTAAAGATCCAGAAAAAGCTATTCAAAAAGGAGGAATAAAAATAGAAGAGACTCACCACAAACCCACAACTCGCCTACAAAGAAGCCAACATACAGAGAGCCAGAAGAAAACCTAGAAAAATTATCAGTGATCTGATTACTAAAATGAACAATGAATACAAAGAAGATATAATGAGGTGACTAAGTGAGAAAACTCAAAAAGTGAAAAATTAATTATCAAAGAAAGAGACACACTGAATAAGGAAGTAATGGAGCTAAAATCTTAAGTCAATCACAGTAGAGGAATGATGGAAAAATTTAACAATATACTAATTTCTATAGAAAACTATCTCAGCTCTTGAAGAAAGAACTGGTAATGAAGATAGGCTGAGTAAGCTTGAGTGCAAGGACGACAAAAAAGCTCACAAAGCATGAGCAGAATTTTCAAAATGTCTGGGAAGAAATCAGAGGAAACAATAGAAGAGTCATTGGGATACAAAAAGAAATCAAAATGGAAATGAATTGCATAATGAACATTCTCAACAAAAAAAGATAAACATTTTCCCATATTAAAATGGAGTCTGATATGCTCATCCAGGAATCATATAGGACACCAGATAGGCCTAATCAAAAGAGAAGCTCACTGAGACTCTGACTCTGCATATTAAAAATGTATAACAGGGAAAGAGTATTAAAGCTACAAGAGAGAAATGTTAAATCACATTCAGAGGCAAACCAATAAGGATCACACCTGACTGTTCAACTCAGGCCCTAGAAAATTCTGGAAGGAGATATTTCTATCTATGAACAACCTGCAGGTGAGAATACTATCCCCAGCAAAATTAAGCTTCAAATTTGAAGGGAAAATAAGAACATTTCATGATAAGATCAAACTTGCAGGATTCAGGAACTGAAAAACAGCATTGCAAAGAAATCTCAAAGATAAACTTCAAATAGAAGAACAAGCAAAAAATGCTCAAAATTCATAAACAGAGGAAATTTAATAAAAGCACATGCTATCAAAAGACAACTAAGACAGCACAGAACTCACTAATAAAGGATGATGATGAACCACAATCAAATAACTATCCTAACACTAAGTGTGAATGATCCCATGGCACCAATCAATAGACATAGATTAGCAGATTGGATCAAAAAACATAATGCCACAATGTGCACTGTACCGGAAAACCATCTTACAGCCAAACACATCCAGATTGAGGATGAAACTATGGGGGAAAAAAAAAACTCAGTTTAGGGCCCAAGAAAGCAAGCTGGTGTTGCAATCCAACAAAGTAGATTTCAACCAAAATTTAATCAAAAGACATACGGAAGACCACTACATCATAGCAAAGGGAATAATACATCAAGAAGGAGATATAACCATAATAAATATCTAAGATCCAAACACCAACACTCCCACGTATGTGAAAAAAATCTCCATACAAAATTAGTTGGAGACTTTAATACTCCTCTTCCACCATTCCACCAATAGACAGATGATTATAGCAAAAGAGAGAGAGAGAGAGAGAGAGAGAGAGAGAGATCTCCAGCCTAAACAATTTCATAAATCTAATGGACTTACCAGACATATAGACTATTCCACCTAAGAAGGTACGCTGAGCTTAGTTTCTCAGCAACACATGGATCCTTCTCCAAAATAGATCATATTCCAGTGCACAAAGGCAATTTCAGCATATATAAAAAAGTAGATATTATCCCATGTATCCTGTTAGACCACAATACCATGATCCTAGCAACTAACAGTAAAGTTATATACATGGTGATTGAATAATATCCTATTAAATGAAGAATTGATCCAAGAAGACATGAGAGCATAAATCAAGAAATTCTTACAAGTGAATGACAATCAAAACACAACACACCAAACTTCTGAGAATGTATGAATGCATTCTTCAGAGGAAAATTTATAGTACTGAGTGCCTACAGTAAAACTCAGGAGAGAAACTAAATAAGTTTATTCTCCACCTCAAATCCCTATAAAATTAAGAACAATCTAATCTCAAGCTAGCAGAAGGCAGAAAATAATCATGATCAAAGTTGAAATCAATGAAATTGAAAACAAAAAACAATTATAAGAATTAATGAAACAAAGAGCTGGTTCTTTTTGCTAATTTTTTATTAAGGAGTTGAGTTATCATACAATCATAAATGCATAAAAAGTAGCAATACGGTATGCATTTGTTGTTAAAAAAGAATAACCCCCACATTAACCCCCACATACCATGTATACAATGAAGTGTCAGGGAACAAAAGCCAAATGAAAAATGAAATAAAATTGTTTCTTTCTCTCTCTCACTATCCCTACCTCTTAAAAAAAAAAAAAAAGAAAAATGACCGCATAAGTATTATTTGGATTCTTGGGGGTAAAAACTATGCTACATTGATGATTTTCTACCTAGATTTTTCCCTATCATCCCTCTCTCTCTCCTTTCCCCACCTATCACCTCCCCCTGCACCCACACTCATCTATGGTTCCCCTAGATTTTGTGCTACTATGCCTTTGCTGGGTCTAGTACCTGAGTTTGACAACCTTTCACCCAAGCATGGGTTTTGCTCTAACCTCCACGAATGAGGGAAAACATTTAACCCTTGACTCTCTGGGTTTGGGTAACTTAACTCAGAATGATTTCTTCTATAGCCATCTATTTACCTTCAAAGGTCTCAATATTATTGTTTCTAATTGCTGAGTATAATTCCATTATATATATATATATATATATGTGTGTGTGTGTGTGTGTGTGTGTATACATGTATACACACACACCCCCCACAGTTTTTGGATCTATTAATTCAGTGAGGGGCATTTAGGTTGATTCCATGATTTAGCTGCTTGAAAATTTAAATGAAATTGACTTATCCTTAGCCAATTTCACTGAAAGAAAGAGGGAAATGAAGCAAATAAACAAAATGACCAATCAAGAGGGCAAAATCACTATTGAACCCATGAAAATCCAAAGGATTATCAGAACCTATTTTGAAAAACTATATGCCTCTAAATCAGATACTCTGGAATACATGAAAAATTTTCTATACACATACAACTTTCCCAAATAGGAACAAGATGATATGGAACGTCCAAAGGGCCCAATAACAGGCGCTGAAATCAGTATAGCAATTAAAAACCTTACAAAGAAGAAAACCTCAGTACCTGATGGATTCCCTGTAGAATTTTACTACAGCTAAGAGGAGGAGCTAGCACCTCTCCTCATATCTCCTTATTAAGCTATTCCAAGAAATTTAAAATGAGTGGACTTTTCCAAATACTTTTATGAGGCCACCATAACTCTGATACCAAAACCCAATAGAGACACATCAAAAAAAAATGGAAAAAGAAAACTACAGACCAATATAATCTGATGAATGTAGATGCAAAAATCCTTAATAAAGGTATAGCAACCACTTTCAAAAACAAATTAAGAAAACAATTCATCACAATCAAGTGGGCTTCATTTGAGGAATGCAAGCTTGCTTCAACATACACAAATCAATAAATGTGATTGATCACTTACACAGAATTAAGGAAAAAAAGATACAATCATCTTAATTGATGCAGAAAAGGCCTTCAATAAAATCCAGCACCCATTTATGATCAAAACTGTGTAGAAGATTGAGATCAAAGGAACATATTTAACTATATTAAAGCCATGTACGACAAACCAACAGGTGGTATAATGCTAAATGGTGGAGAGCTGAAAGCATTTCCACTAAACTCTGGAACAACACAAGGCTGCTTGCTTTCACCACATTTCTTCAATACAGACCTCAAAAAACTAGCCAGAGCAATCACACAAGAGATGGAAATGAAAGGGATAAGTAGACAAAGAGAAGAACTCAAACTATCCTTTTTTGCTAACGACATAAATTTATATCTAGAAGAGACAAAAAAAAAATCCACCAGAAAACTGCTTGAGCGCATGAACAGGTTTAATACAGTGTCAGGCAACAAGATCAACATTCATAAATCAGTAGCTTATGTATACCCTAATAATCATAGGGCAGAAGAAAAAACCAGGAAATGTGTCCCATTGACAATATCATCAAAGAGAATAAACTATTTGGAACTTAATCTAAAAAGGGATGTAAAAGACTTATACAACGAAAATTATCAAATACTGTAGAAAGAAATTGAAGAAGACCTAAAAAAGATGGAAAGATATTCCATATTCTTGGCATAATTAATATAATTAAAATGTCCATTCTGACAAAAGGACAATACAGATTCAATGCAATCCTCATAAAGATACCGATTCATTTTTTACAAATAGAGAAAAGCAATTCTTAAATTCATTTGGAATAACAGGAAAATAGGCATGAATACTAATGGAATAGAATGGAAGTTTTTCTGAGACAAACCCCACAAAAATTTAAACATCCGGTACTTGACAAAGGAGATCTAAATATAACATGGAGGAAAGGCAACCTATTCAATAAATGGGGCTCGACAAACTGGACAGGCATTAGCAGGAAGTTAAAATTATATCCTTGGGGCTGGAGCGGTGGCTCAGTGGTTTCGGTGCTTGCCTGGCAAGCACGAGGACCCGGGTTCAAACCCCAGCACCACGTACACAACTAAGTGTTGGAGCAACTAAGGCCATGTGAAAAACTAAAATAAAGTTGTTTCTCTCTTTCTCTGTCTCTCTCACTGTCCCTCTCTCTTTAAAAAAAAAATTATATCCTTATCTCTCACCTTGCACAAAAGTCAAATTAAAATGCATCAAAGAACTAGGGATTAAGCCAGCTACCATACAACTGTTAGAAGAAAAATTAAGATTAACACTCAGCATATGGGAGTTGGCGATGACTTTCTCAACAAGACTCCCAAAGCAAAAGAAATAAAGTCAAGAATCAATGAATGGGATGCCATTAAATTTAAAAGCTTTTGCTCAGCCAAGGAATTGGTCAAAACTGTCAAGAGAGAAATTACAGAATGGGAGATAATCATGCATATGATTCCTAAATGGGGGACTAATATCCAAAATTTACAATGAACTCAAAAAACTTAATATCAAAACCCAAAAAATCCAATGAATAAATGGACTAGAGAACTAAACAGAAACTTCTCAACAGATGAAAATGAGCAAGTCAATGAACACATGAAAAAGTGTTTTAAATCACAAGTAATCAGAGAAATGCAAATCAAAACTACCATAAGATTTCACTACACTCCAGTCAAATTGGCAAAAAGGAAGAATATAAACAATAACGAAACTGCAGGCTTTGTGGGGGAATAGGCACGCTAGCACACAGTTGGTGGAACTGCTGACTGGTCTAGCTACTCTGGAAAGCAGTGTGGAGACTCCTCAAAAATTTAAGGATGGATCCACCATATGACCCATCTATCTCTCTTTTGGGTCTTTCTTCAGAAGAGCTAGAATCAGCACATTACCATAATGCAGTAAAATCAATGTTCATAGTATCTCAATTTACAATAGTTAAATAACAGATGCCTGTCACTGGATGAATGGATCCAAAAGCTGTGAATACACAAACACGCGCACACACACACACACACACACACACACACAATGGAGTTCTACTAAGCTATTATAAACAATGATATTACAGCCTTTGAAGGTAAATGGATGTTAATGGAAGAAATTATGCTGAGTGAAATTAGTCACACTCAGGGACTCAAGAGTCAAATATGTTCCCTCATTTGTGGAAGCTAGAGCAAAACTCAGTTTGGGGTGGAAGGTCAAGCTCATGTACTAGTCTCACCAAATTTGAAGCAACACATAATCTAGAGAAACCATAGATATGTAGGTGGGGGAGAAGGGTAGATATGGGAGGGAGGGAAGAGATGGAGGAATCTGGGAGGTGGATCACCAAAATCGCTCACTCTTTACTTCCCCAAGAAGCCAATTAAGAGTTATGCAATTATTAATTCTGGAAAATGTGCAATCACACATATATAGACATATAACGGGGGAAATATAGAAGAGTCAAGAGACTGGGTATTGGTGATGTTAGGGTGTTTCCAGATTAGGATCAGGGGCATATTGTATTGTTACTACATATTCATTTATGATTGTACAATAACACAACTCAAAAATTTAAAAATAAGAAAATGTTGGAAATGAGAATAAGTATATATTTTTTTCTAAACAATGAAACATCTGGCCCTGCAATAAGGCAAAGTGCCTATATAAAGATCCTGATATATTTTTATTTGAAAAGAAATTTCCTTGCAAGCATATAATGTTCAGTCAAATCCTCTTATTTATCTGACTAAAAGTTTTGGTTAAGTATTAAATATAAAAATTTTAGAAATGATTCAACACCTCTTGTTGTGGTTAATTCTTGCCCATAATATGTGGCACAGTGAACTGAGTGTAGAAAGAAGACAGGAAGCCTAGTCATTGTTCATTCTCTAAATAAAGTGCAATTAATGATGGCAGATTAACA
>PVKS010034865.1:0-20551 GCA_004027875.1 Aplodontia rufa
AAAAACGACTGTTCTTCGCAACCAGGGGTAGCACAAAGGAAAGATGCAAGGGGGTGTTCCATGTCAGGGGACAATGAGGGCTGTTATCAAGAGCACCTAGAAAGCCAGCCACTTCAGGTGGGCTCTGCCACATTTTGTATATTAAAGATTCATTCTGGAGTGTAAAAGGTATAAGGCCTGGTTTTAGTACCAATTTAGTTGCAGGCCACCGTTTGGGACCTATGGCCTAGGCAATTACACACAACTGCTAATGGTTCAAATTTTTCTTTTATCCCGCCTGAGAGGGCACAGCAAGGGTCCGCTTCCCTCTGCACTCCTGGGACACAGGGAAAAAGATGCAATAGCAACATACCCCATGCCCCATGCCCCAGAAGCCAGGAAAAGGAACGGTGGTGACTTAGAGGTGCTCTTGAGAAGTGGGGACCATCTGCAGGTTGCAAAAACAAAACATCTAAGATCTGTTCATATCTCCCTTACGTAGAGTCCGATTATCCAACATTCTGCCACTATCTTCACCAGCCAATTCTGTCCACAAATCCTACCTCCAACTTTATCCCATGCCTCACACCTCCACCATGCCCATAAATATCCGTAAATCCCCACATATCTGCCTGTCAAAAAGCTATCTGGGTATTCACATCTTTTCTTAGGGCCTAGACAAGCTAATCTTTGGGATCTTTTATAACCCTAGGGGGTGAGAAAAGGGTTAACCCACCAATGAATCCCCTTCCACATTAAAGGGTGATAAAGCAAAATCCAGTCCCCAGGGCCCATGACACAGACACCTTTTCGTCCTACTTTATGTGGATCATATATCTTAACAGGTTTTCGAGCCATGGAGACAACAAGACAAAGCAGCTGGAGAGGGCCGATGTACAAGGCCCTTGTTCTGAAGCCACACACCCCCGCCCTATAACAAAAGCCCATTTGGCATGAACAGCCTTTCCCAAGCATGAAGACAGTCAGACATCTCGGGAGCTCCACTTCACCCCACCATGGACACACCCTATTTTCACGGAAACATCACTGTTGTATTTATTTTACGGCCTGCTGCATCTGTTCACTATTTACTTTTCTTCTTTGCCATTTGAAAATGGCGACTCCCAGCCAGGTACAAGCCAGCAACTTCCTGTGCGTCTGTTATAGAAGCTGCAGGTCCTCTGAGCCAGCTACCCACGGACCTTTTCCTTATTGTCCGTGATTCCATGCAACACTTTATTTTTTCCTTTTACCAGTTTGGAGGTAAAAACGTGATGACTGATCCTGCGTGTGATAATGATCTACCTCAGCAATTTCACATCATGCAAATCTAAGGCAAGCTGTGCTTTGAGGCGAGCCTGTGGGGTTCGGCTGCAAAAATCATGACAGAGTAATTCGCAGGGGGAGAAAATGAGTCTTGCTCTTCAAGGTGCCTTCTGCTCCGGAATACGTTGAGGGAAATTAATCAGTCTTTAACATCACCGTGTTGCTCTCCCTCATTACTAATCAGAGTAAACAATTACTGCATTAAAGCTCTCTGAGAGGTTTCAGAGGCCACTGGTGCTTACCGCTGATTTTCATAAATGATCTCAAGGAGCTCCCCCGGGGATGGGAGATACGGGAGGTCCAGGGAGAGGTTAGCTAGGACTGCATCTCATTACCATGGTGATGAGAATATGCCTACAGCTTGCCTATGGAATTAGTTGCCAGGAGCCGGGGCAGTGCTTTTGTGATGTTCTGGGTGCTGGGGAAGTGTCAAGTCACCCAATGGCCAGCTCCCTGGGCACTCTGTGCTTCTTTATTTTTTTATTTCTTATTTTTATCTTTTTTTTTTTAAGAGAGAGAGGGACAGTGAGAGAAGGAATCAATTTAATTTAGTTTTTCATATGGCCTTTGTTGCTCCGACACTTCATTGTGTACGTGGTGTTGGGATTTGAACCCCAGTCCTCATGCATGCCAGGCAAGCACTGTAACTGCTGAGCCACTACTCCAGCCCCTGTGCTTCTCTTCTGAGTACGGATCATAAAAGCATCAGTTCTGGAATCAGAATCCTAGCTCCAGGTCACAGGAATTCTATGGCTGTGCTCTGTGCCTTTGTACCACTGTGACAAAATGTCAGATTCAGTGGTTTTTAAGGAGGAGACGTTTATTTTCACTGTTTCAGAGTCTTCAGTCCATGGTGCTTTGGGGACCTGGGCAAGGCATCATGGCAGAAGGTAATGGAAGAAAGCTGCTCACCTCCTGGTGGCCACGAAGCAAAAAGAGAGAGAAGGTGGCACCAGGGTCCCCAGACCCCTTAAAAGTGTGCCCCTGACGAACCATTTCCCCCAGCTAGTCCCTCTGCCAAAGGGTCCCCTACCCCCCAGTGGCACCATCAGTAGACATTATACTTTTAATTCATGGCATTTGGGGGATATTTAGGATCTAAACCATGACAGTGACTTGGATGAGTTGAAGAACGATGTCAATCCTGTTTTCACAGGGCTGTTGTGGGAAATCTCACCAGGTTAAAGAACTTCAGGTAGTGCCTGCCCTGAAGTTGGCACTCTAGGGCAACCCCTGATTTTCTCATTGCTGATGTTGGGAGTCCACTTTCCCCATTTAGCAAAACCAGGAACAGCGATTCTAGATTTTGCATTGCAATAGCCATGGCCCCTTGCACAGCGCCCAAACTCGGTGACTGTTCTGTCAAACATCAGCAGACGAAGGGACATTGGCCCTTTTCTTTGGAAAGGGGAGCATTTCTGTTTTATTGACAGAGACATAGGGAAAACCTAAATGTAGGATGCTTTTAAGTCTATAAATTGCAGGATCCTCTGATTTCAGCAAGGGGTGCAATTAGAGAGAAGAGAGGTCAAAGTCAAGGTCTGGAGTCCTTCCTGATGTAGGTATGGAGAGAGGGGGGACTGTGAGCCAGACTGGCTCTGCCCGCGCCTTCTTCCCTTTCTTCGCAGCATGATGGACAGTGCCTGTCTACCTCTCTCCTGGGGCTTTGAGTAGAGGTGATGAGACAACTGCTGATCTTGGAACCTGCTGTACAAAGAAGCTATAAAATTGACAGCTTCATTTATTGCTTCCGTAGCTTACATTCAGCAAGTGTATCTGCACATAGAGGGGAAAGAATAGAATCTTAATATGCTTTGCCCTGAGAAGTCACCCCATGTTTGGTAAGTTCTTGCTTCACCTTTGAGACTTTCATTTACTTTTGGACTAAAGACTGAGTTCCACGATTGCGTGAATGAAAGCTTTCGGTGCCATCAAGAACTGGACGCAGCAAGAACTTCTAAATTTTTTTTGTCTTTTTTTTTTTTTTGTACTGGGGATTGCACCCAGAACACAGAGGCATTTAACCACTGAGCCACATCCCCAGCACCTTTTTATTTTTTATTTTGAGACAGGGTCTCACTCAGTTGCTTCAGGCCTCACTAAATTGCTGAGGCTGGTCTTGAATGTGCTATCCTCCTGCCTCAGCCTCACAAGCCGCTGGGATTACAGGCGTGTGCAACCACACCTGGCCCATGAGAGCTCAAGGACGTTTAGCTGGAGTATATAATGAAGGAGGCCGAGGGCTGTTCTGGAGCAAATAAATGCTCTTCCACTTCCCAGAGAGCATGCGGAAGATCAGTAAGAGGCTCAAGGCAGATATTGCTCCCAGAACAATATTAGCAAATTTATTTTTCATGACTGAACTTTGCAGTGACCTCTGTATCTATTCAGTTGCATGGTTTTCCAATTAATGGCATTTGTTGAGTGTCTACTATGCGTACCCTACTGGTCCTCATAGGAAACAGAAGGCCACGGTCAGCCATGCCTTAGCTCATCTTTCTGTGACACGGTTATATGGCCTCTGCTGGGCATGCTGCCACCTGCAGGATCCAGTTCTCCATCCTTAGATCTATACCTGCAGCCAGTGTATAGATCTGTTTGGGGATCAGAAGTCTTGAAATTTCCTTTCCCTCTTTCCTTGATTGACCAATGAATGAACTATTCATAGCTAAGCAGGTCCAAACATTACTTCCTCTGAAGGATTCGCTGACTTCTGCCCCCATCTTCTCCATCTATAAAACACCTTGCAGAACAGTGCCCACTTGAAGGACGGCCATATTTCAATGCTGTAAGAATGTTATCTTACACGGCTAGGGTATCTCCAGCAATGTGACAAAGTCATGAGTCTTGAGATGGGGAAATCGTCCTGCCCTTTCAAACATCATCATAAGGATCCTCAAAAGTGAAGGGGAGAGGCAGGAGGTCCTGAGCTAGGAAGATGTGATAATGCAAATGGATTAAAGGGACATCACTAGCTTGGAAGACGGAGGAGACCACAAGTTAGGATGCAATCTTTTTCCAATTTTAAATTGAATCCATGTAATGCTTTACAATCTAATACTTTTTTAGAGTTATAATGGGAAGGGGAAGGGAGGGATAAGGGAGGGTAATTGGGGGGGCACTCCTGGGGATAATTGCAATATCCAGAATATATACACATTTTGTACACATTTTATATTATTTTGTTAAAATCTTGTAAGGTTGTTCAAAAATAAAAAATTTAAAATTAAAAAAAACACTGGGCAGAAAACAGGCATGGCTGCATGCCAATAAAATTTATTACAAATGAGAAAAATAAATAAATTGAATCCATCAACGACCACTCCAATTTTTCTTCTCCGGATGAATAGGATAAAAAGGATGCATAGCCACTAAGCATTTGACAATTCATTATGTTATCAATAGGATACTGGTATGCACCTCTAATATTTTACTGATTTTCTTTGTGCTCATGTCTTTCTCTTTGCATAGAGCTGCACACATTTTCAGCAATTAAAAATACCTGGCCTATATTGAGGAATTTCACGTTAGGCCCTGTGCTAAGAGAGGCACCACTTATGTGATACTCAAAGAGGCTGTCTGGCATCGGATTAGAAAGCAGGGGTAGTGGGGTTCAGTGCCTGGTATGGGGTTCTAGACTACTTTGGCTGACAACTCCACCACGTGCTAGCTCTGGGATCTGTAGGGAGTTATATTTTCTCTGCCTCAATGCCTTATCTGTAGAATGGCAATAATAATGATGGCTACCTTATTGGGTTGTGGTGAGAACCAGTTGATTTATTTGTATAAAGAACTCAAAACTGAATTTTTACACAAATAGGATACCTGGAGGTGTAGGGAGGGTGGCAGAGTGGGGGGAGGGAATAGGAAGGATATCTAGGAGACTGGAGGGAGGGAATATGGGGGAATCATCTCAGAAGGAGATCTCTGACCTCCATGAGATGTCCATTTAACACAGGGGTTCTTCCGGGGGAAACATAGAATCACGGGGAATCCAAACAGGGCATCTATGACATGGCATCAGCCTTGGCTAGCTATGTAAATATACATTTTTTCTTGATTGTTTGATAATGATTCCCCCTCAATTGTAACTCCATATTTATCTAAAAAAAAAAACTCAAAACTGATGTCCAGCACATACATAATAGACATTGTGTACTGAACTAAAGATATCCTCATCTCTGTCTTAAATGTGATAGAACTGAATCCAGAGGGCTTACTGCACTTGTCCTGGAGTGTAGGGATGGGAACCCTAATGAGTCCCATCTACTTAGCTGTAGCTCAGAAGAGCAATGCAAGTTCCCTGAGCGACTACATAAGGAATTCATAATGCTTTCTAGCTAATGGGGGAAAAGAAGTCCTACAGTAATGTCACAGAAACCATAAAGCATGGAGATTTCTGACTGTTGCAGAAGTGATTGAAGAGGAAATGTATTTTGATGGAAATGAGAGAGACAATCAGAGGTATAATTTGGAAGGCAGGTAGACAGTGGCTATCACATCAAGTAATGATGTATGGCTGTGCCAGGAAGGTTTTATGCTGGGGAGATGATTGGTTTGGAAGCTTTTGTACATATTAAAATAATTCTTCACCCCAGAAACCCACTGACAGAGCAAAAATTAGCAGCACATTTCTCAGACTTCACAGAGGGACAGAGGTTTCATTGCTAAGTGTTTCTCTGTAGCTGGGGGTTCTCAAACCTGAGTGTACCTGATTGCTGGGTGCCCCACCTCCTGGAGTTTCAGTTCAGGGGAGCTGGGGACAGGCTTGTGTGGATGCCCTGCTCAGAGACCCACTGATCTACAGACTGATTCCCCACCGCTTCCATCCAATCACGTCCAAAAGACTCACAAAAGGAATTTAATTGTCTCAATCTAACATTTCAGGAAATTGAAAGGGAAGTCCTGTCTGGAAATTTGTGGCAGCATGAAGCCCATTAAAAGTACAAGACTCTAAGAAAGCAAATCGGCTTTTTTCAAGAAGCTTTTAAAGACTTGCGACACCAAGGAAGCAATTCTTAAGCAGTGGCCAGCAGTCTCTGGGCTCCCAACACCACACCCATCGATTTGTTCACACTTGAGGATGGGTTTTAAGAGGTGGTAGAGAAGAGATTTTCGTAGGTTGTCTCCACACATATCTTGGCATATTTTCAAAGTGGTGCAGAACTGCTTGTGGAGTACAGGAAGCTAATCAGCCAAAGACGTCTCACTCCTAATGTGGATGCAAAGTCACACTTGAGCTGTAGCCATGAGCTTGGTGGGATTCTGTGAACGCAAGCCTCACAGCAAGAGGAAAAGGCAGGAGAGAGCTTCTTTTCAAGCTTTCTTCCTAAACTTCTTTTCTAGCAAAGAAATAGCTTTGAGCTCACATTTTATAAGTGAATGAATTAAAGATTTAAATTAAGATGATGAGATAGTTAAACATTTGTCCTTTAGAAGAAAGAGCAAGAAATCTATTTGTGACCAAAATTGAGAATACCCATTGGGTCAGATGAGTAGAAGAGAATAGATTTGGTGTAACAAAAATCATTCCCTCATCTTTAAAATTAGTATTTTCAAACTGCAAAAGAAATAGCATATAGGATGATATGGGTCATGAAGAAAAACAGGTAAAACCATAGGAATATAAATGATGTCACAACCTCTTATTTATGAAAAACAATACTGGGTGTGCAAAGTTTGGCAATGCTATGATTTTTAAAGTTAGTAACAAAAACTGGTCTTTTGATAGAAATAATCTGAATATTTAGTTTTGGAAAAATAACAAATAACTACGTATTTTTTTTCCCAGCAAGTTCTCTATTTTGGGTGGATGGGGGGAATACTGGGGATTGAACCCAGGGTCACTTAAACACCAACCCACATCCCCAGCCCTTTCTATATTTTATTTTTGAGACAATTCTTGCTAAGTTTGAACTTGTGATCTTCCTGCCTTAGCCTCCTGAAACACTAGAATTACAGGGGCAGCATCTAGTCCCCAAAAATTCCTCAAAGGAAAGTAAAGCATTTGTAATTTAATGCAAATCTTGAGAACAATATGAACAAGAATGTCGCATGTGTTCTATCCAAATCTCTGCTGCTTAGGGCAATAGCAAGAAGGTATCCGCACAAAGAGGTAAAATAATGTTAACTCTCTTACTTTAAGATCAAGGACTGAACCCAGAAACACTTAACTACCGAGCAACATCCCCAGCCCATTTTTGTTTTGAAACAGGGTCTCACTAAGTTGCTTAGGGCCTCACTAAGTTACTGAGCCTCAGGAGGATCACAAGGTCAAAGACTGAGTCTGTCTTTAACCTTGTGATCCTCCTGCCTCAGCCTCCTGAGACACTGGGATTATAGGGTGTGCCACTGTGCCCAGCCTCTCTCTCTCTCTCATTTTGCATGAATGGAGATTAATTTCTGACTCAGTAAAATTAAAAACCAGACCGAGTACTCTGAAAATGCTCTTTTCAATACATCTGCCAGGTCTTCTTACTGAGCAGAATCATATTTAGTGTCCCTGTGACATGTGACACCAAAGACCTCACTGTCCTTTGCAACTTTGGTCAAGGTAACTTTATCTATTAGTCAACAATTTTTAACATTACCAGGCAGTCTTCAAGGTGCTTTAAGATATTAGCCTACCTTGTCTTCTTAATAATCCAACGAGAAACACATTACTATTATCCCCAATTCTTGGATGGAAAAATGGAGGCATGAGGATATGAATCAATTTTCCCAAGGTCAAGAAGTGTGCAATTGGGAAACACAGAATTCTTTATGCATATCTGTGTCTCAAGGTAGAAAACAAAAGTACCTACCTTGTGGAGTTACAAAGTTTTGTAACTGAGTTTCATAAGGCCTCTGGACTAGAACACAGCCTAATGACTAATGAAATTTTGCTGAATGGTAATGATACCGAGCAAGCCCTTAATGAATGCATTTTCAGAGTGAAGCTTTGATTTTGCGATAGTGAATTAAATCATTAAAAACATTAAAAAAGTAATTAAATATCATTTAGTAGACAGTCACTCTTAGCAAAGAATGGCCTAGTTTTCAATAGTCTTCTCTGCAATTACTTCTAATAAATTCCCTACATGGATACTATTGAGTAGTGCTTTGATACAAATGTGTGAAACACATTCTTCCTTTTCAGTCTGGAGTCTGGACTGTTGGGATGCAAGGTTGAAAACCGTATCTGAGATTGTCAAATGGACTCTGGAATGAGGTCTGGGAGGGTGGCGGATTGAAGCAAAAGCAATTAGTTACCCATCATGGGGTTATTGATCTTCCTGTCCTTTATGCTATCAGAACTTGAAAGGCAAGATTAAAGTGGCTACGTCAATACGTCACAATATGGAGTAAATATTAATAACCTTTAGAATACAGGGACTGTATTCTTCTGTGAGATACTGACAGTAACTAGCTTTGACCCCTGCAAAGGGGAGGTAATTGTCAACTTCAGATGACACCTTTCAATGATGGGTAATTTAGAAACGAAATCACAAGGATGAAATGCCACTTGGAATAATTGAAGTGAATTAGAAATAACAACAAATATCCCACCTCTGCCATCCAATTTTAAAAGGCTTTTTAAACTCCATTTTCTATTGAGATTTTCACAACAGAAAAATTTTAAAAGGGCTCCTGTTTGATTTCCATATCCTGGGCCTTGCATATTTGGGGACAGGATCTGAACAGAGTCAAATACTCCCAGAAATTACAAAAAAGGAAACAAGCTAGCTTTGAAAATATCATCACCTGATTTTCCAACCTCTTGCGAAGGTCTTGTCTCCAGGTTGAATGTTGCTGAGGGATATTATTGAGCATTCATGAGTTCTGCTCAGACAATCATTCCATTACCATGTATGTAAAAGGGGGGCAAACGATGGGCCATGCCTGTTTTTATTTTTACTTTTTTAAATTGCTCCAGCATTGACATACATAATGAAGGGATCCTTCGCTCACCTTCATACAAGCGTACATATTGACAGAGTTGCTTTAATCCAATCATTGTCCAGCATCTATCTGCTCTTCTCCCACTCCCCAATCTCAAAGCAGATCTGTAGTTACCCCAAGTTACAGAAAATGCCTGTTTCTTTAAACCAAGGGTTTTTTTTGGAACATGGCCTTTGTATAATGTCTGAAGATTTGAAATATTAAGGTCTGCAAACCTAAAATATTTACTATCCAGCTCTTAGCAAAATTATTGCCAACTCCTGTTATATTACAAGAATTGCTAGAAAAGTTCAGAGAATTGCTGCATTGGAGAGATATTTTGTAGCCATTAGCATAGCTTATAAAAAGCTGTGGATCTTTTAAAGAGAAATATCCCAAGTTTTACTGAGAAAAATTTTTATAAAAATAATACTAATCAATGATTCCAAAAGCTTTCTCCCCCGACCCCCAGTAAAGAAACTGCATTCCATCCATATGCATTGGATAAACCTGAAGCGTATTCCTAATTTTTTTTTTTTTTTAGTTTTTGTACTAGGAATTGAACCCAAGGGTGCTTAACCACTGAGCAGATTCTCAGTCCTTTTTTATTTTGAGACACAGTTTCACCAAGTTACTTAGGGCCTAAGTTGCTGAGGCTGGCCTCAAACTTGCACTCCTCCTGCCTCAGCCTCCCAAGCTGCTAGGATTACAGGTGAGCCCCAATGTGTCTGGCTATTTGTGTATTTTTATTACTTGGCAACATTGACTTTATCAGCAAGCTTCATCACAGCTACTTTTCCCATCTTCAGTTTGTGTTTCTAATCCATCCAATCCCAGGTAAAGGTCCACTCTTTCTCAGTGGAAGGGCATGAACAATCTCTGCTACTGTGCCTCTCCAAAATTCCCACACTGAAACTACAGTCAGGGTGATGGTATTTGGAGGTGAGTCCTTTGGGAGGTCATCAGATCATAACTGAGGGTCCTTATGGGATCTTGCCTTCATGGAGAGGGACAGGAGTGATGACCGATCCTTCCACCTCTCTCCCTCTCTCTCTCTCTCTCTCTCTCTCTCTCTCTCTCCCTCCCTCCCTCCCTCCACCATGTGGTGATAATGCAAGAAGGCAGCTGTTTTCCCAGGACCCAATCATATAGGCACCAGGTCCCAGGCTTGCAGTTTCTGGTGAGTGAGAAATAATTTTCTAATGTTCAAGCCACCGGATCTATCGCTGGCTGCTACAGTTCTCTAGGCTGACTGACCTCTCCCCCTGATCCAGACAATTCATACCCTCTGCTAAAATTTCTTCTACCTTTCTGTTTCACTTGAGAGTAAAATCCAGTCTCCATTTGCAGGCCCTAGATGGCCTGAGTTCCTTGTACCTCTGCTGACTTCCCTGCCTGCTTGATTCCTGGACGCCAATCACTTTTTCTTTTTCTTCTCTTCTCATGGAAGTCAAATGCGTAGTGCTGGATGGTCTTTGTCCTTGTTCTCTCTGCCCAATAATGTATCCCTGGGTCACTGCCTAGGCACCTACCTATCAGATCTCTCCTCAAACATAATCTTGTCAAAACGGTCCCTGAATTCCTAATATCCCTTGCTTCCTCTTTATGGTCCAATCCAAGAACATGACCTGGCTAACTGCATGGAGAATCGCCAACGTCTGAAGTGGGCTGACTTAGGGGCATCTTATTTCTGCTGGCTTTCTTGCTCTCCTGAAGGCCTATGAGTACCTAGAGTGGGCTCTTTGCTACCCACATGCACTTCCAGACTTGCACACCATAAGCACAGGTTTATTATATTTGTTAAACAACACTAGTGCAGGGGAGAGAATTATGGTTAAATGGAATAGAAAAATACGTGAAATATTTACTCATATATGTAATGTAAAGTTCAAATGAGAGACTTGGCTAATAAGATTCACAGGAAATTGGAGAATGAGAAATACACATTGGGAGACATGAGAGGAATAAGACTCTAAAGAAGTCGGAGGAAGCAGACACTGAGACAAGGAGTGGCACTTGCCACTACAGGACCAAAAAGGGAGAACTCCTGGAGACTAATCAGATAGGAAATTTGCAGAAATAACATCAACTTTATAGACCATAAAATCAAAATTAATGAGGTGGGTGAAAGCATAAGAAGAAAGATTATTTCAAATCAAATTACTTAAGCACAGCCAACTCTATACTGGAGTCAAAGGAAGACAGAGGAAATTTCTGTCTCCAGTGTCATAAAACAGGCAGTGGCAGGTGACTGGCTGATGCTGCCGCAAGCGGAAGTCCATGGGACTGGACTTTTCTTCTCCCACTCCTTTCCTATCTTCTAACTCATTCTGTAGTGGCACGAGCAGTTCTCAAAGAGCTCTTCATTTTTGAAGGGGACAGCTTGCCTGACGTCTGGATCCTTTCTTTTTACTTTGGGAGCTTACTCTCTGAAACAGTGGCTAAATAAATGATTTGTTCTCAGGTGTTCTAAAGCAATTCTGCCATGCTCTGCAGTGACAAGGACTTTGACCACCGTGCTCCACCTGTACATTAACATTCCCTGGAGTTGTAGCATTCTAGCAAGAATGCTTAAAAAAACTTCTTTCCCTTGGGCTGGAGCAGTGGCTTAGGTTACAGAGCTTGCCTGGCATGCGCAAGTACACGAGTTCAAACTCCAGCATGTACACAATGAAGTCTTGGAGCAACGAAGGCCGCATGAAAAACTAAATAAAAGTGAATCTCTCTCTCTCTCACAGTATCTTTCTTTAAAAAAATAATCTTCCCCTTGTCTTTCCTCTTCTCTTTATACGCAATTATCATTTGGATATGTGACGTCCCCCAAAAGCTCATGTGTAAGAAAGTTTAGAGATGAAATGATTGGGTTAGGAGAGCCACAATCTGGTTAATGTATTGATCGATTGATGGGGATTAACTGGGAAGTAACTTTAGGCCAGTGGGGTGTGGCTGGAGGAGGGGTGTCCCTGAGGGCGTGACGGTGGGGTTCCTATAGTGTCCCTGGTGAGGAAGTTGTCTCTGCTTCCTGATTGTGAGCTCTTTTCCTTCTCAACATCCTTCTGGCATGATGTTCTGCCGCACTCTGGGCTCAGAGATATACAGCTAGTCATCTATGGATGGACACCTCTGAAACTGTGAGCCCCAGATAAACTTATCCTCCTCTAATTGTTCTTGTAAGGACTTTTGGTCACAGTGGAAAACAAAACAAAATAAAACAACCCCCCCCCCCATATATACCTCCTTCTATTCACTCCCAAACTTACCATCATCTCAAAGTTCAACTGCTATTCTCTTTTGGAATCTTTCCATATTTGCCTTAATAATAGAATGCAGAACCCAAGTATTTCCTGTGCTCAAAACTGTACCTAAGGTATGCAAATATGCTGGTGCTTTCATCTTTGTAACCACTTAAGCATCATGGATCCCATTTTACAGAGGAGAACACTGAGGCCTGGGGAGGTTATCTAACTTGCCCAAGACCCAACAGTTCTAAGTGTCAAAGTCCAGACTTTAATTCAGGTTTGGTTAATTCAGGCTGCGCTAAGTGAGGGCACTGTGATGCGCCGTCAGCAGAAGTCCTCTCCTCCTTAAATCCAGGTCTAATTATTTGTTTCATTTTCTGTTGTTCTGTAATGATGACACCCATCCAGACATCTGTCCTGCTCTGCCTATGCCCGGGCCACATTCATCATTGAATGCTGAGTACACCCAAGCTTTTACTTTCTGTTTTGTGCACCTTATGTGTGGCCAGAATAATAGAATGGGTACTTATGGTGATTTAGAATGAAAAGCAAGTGGAATAATTACGGGGATATTTTTAAATTTCAAATCGTTTAATGTGTTATCCTCTGAAGTTGACCGTGACCTTCTGAGAGCAGAGACGAGACACTCATCCATCCATTCCCCACACATTCTTCACACAGGGTGCTCTAGGTGATTCCCAGGTACTATCCCAAGTACTGGGCAGCAGGGGACAAAACAGATTCGGTCCCTGGCACGAGAAAGTCTATGACTGTTGTTCAAGTCCTTGGTCCTTGATAAGTGACTAAAACACACTGTGGTGGATGGGCAGTAGCAAACTGATAGGATTTTACCGCAAGTTTGGGGACAATGGGCAGGAGGCACAATACAGGAATACAGGAAATACTTCAGATGCAACAGCACACTTATTTTTTGAAGTTATCCAACTGGGGGTCAGTTGATTGAAGAAGTAAGTTAGGGCAGGAATTCCTAAATTATGCAGCTGTTTTGTGTCTGTGTGTGTGCATGCATGTGTGTGTGTGTGTTGCTGGAAATCAAACCCAAGGGCCCGGTACATGTTAGGCAAATGCTTTACCAACGAGCTCTACTCTTAGCCCTAAACTTTTCACATTTTTTTATTCAGAAATTTATTTGTTGAACAATCATACAAGCTTCTAACGAAATAATATATATATAGATTCTGAAAATTAGATTTACCCCCAAGAGCTCCACCAAATTATCCACCCTTATCCCTCCCCCCACCTTCCCAAAACATCTCTAAAAATGTATTAGGTTGTATGACATCACACCTTATCCGGATTTAAAACATGATAATACCCCACCTTTCTCAATGGCCAGGGTCTACCTCCAGCTTCCACAGATGAGTGAAGACATTGGACCCTTGGTTCTCTGGATTATGCTGATTTCACTCAGCATAATTTCTTCCACAGCCATCCATTTACCTTCAAAGGCTGCAATATCATTGTTTCTATTTGGTGTGTAAAATTCCATGGTATGTATGCACCACAGTTTTTGGATCCATTCATCCAGTGAGGGGCATCTGGGTTGTTTCCATAATCTAGCAATAGTAAATTGAGCTGCTATGAACATAGATATTGCTGTGTCGCTGTAATGTGCTGATTCTAAATCTCCTAGAAAAATATCCAGGAGAGGAATAGCAGGATCATATGGTGGGCGCATCCCTAGTTTTTTGAGGATTCTCCAGACTGCTTTTCAGAGGGGCTGTACCAGTCTGCAGTTACACCAACAGTGTGCTAGTGTGCCTATCTCTCCACAGCCCCTCCAGCATCCATTACTGTTAATTTTCTTCATTTTTGCCAATCTGACTGGTGTGAGGTGATATCTTAAATTAGTTTTCATTTCCATTTCTCTGATTACTAGTGATTTAGAGCACTTTCTCATGTATTCATTGGCTTGATCAATGTCTTCTGTTGAGAAGTTTCTATTTAGCTCTTTGGCTCATTTGTTGATTATATTGCTTGTGTTTTTGTAGTTGAGGTTTTTGAAGATTTTGTAGATTCTGGATATGAGGCCCCTGTCAGAGAAATCACAACCCATGATTCTCTCCAATTCTGTAGGAAACCTCTTGACTCGTTTGATTATTTCCTTGGTGGTGCAAAAGCTTTTTAACTTTATGTCATCCCAATCACTGATTTTTGACTTTACTTCCTTCAGTTTAGGAGACATGTTGAGAAAGTCTTTGCCTACTCCCAAATGTTGAAGTGTTGGACCTAATTTTTCTTCTACCATTTGCAAGGTAGCTGGTTTAATTCCTAGCTCCTTGATCCATTTTGATTTGATTATCGTGCAAGGAGAAAGATATGGGTCTCATTTCAACTTTCTGCAAGTGGCTGTCCAGTTTGTCCAACACCATTTGTTGAAGAGGCTGTCTCCCCTCCATGTAACATTTTGTCCCCCTTTGTCAAAAATCAGGTATTTAAATATTTGAGGGTTTGTTTCAGGGTCTCTTTCATTGGTCTTCTTTCCTATCTTGGTACCAGTACCATGCTGTCTTTGTTACTACAGCTCTATAGTATAGTTTTAGATCTGGTATGACAAAACCGCCTGCTTCGTCTTTCTTGTTTAGTAATGTTTTGTCAATTCTAGGTTTCTTATTGTTCCAAATGAATTTGAAAATTGCTTTTTCTATGTCTGTAATTACATAGGTATCTTAATAGGGATAGCATTACATCTATATAGAGCTTTTGGCAGAATGGCCATTTTTATTATATTTATTCTGCCTAACCAAGATCATGGGACATCTTTCCATCTTCTTAGGTCATCTTGGATTTCATTCTTCAATGACTGATAATTTTGTTGTAGAGATCTTTGATTTCCCTTGTAAGGTTAATTCCCAAGTATTTTATTCTCTTCAAAGATACTGTGAATGGGACTGATTTCCTGATTTCTTCATCAGTCCTATTATTATTAGTACATAGGAGAGCTATTGATTTATGGGTGTTGATCTTGTAACCTGCCACTTTGCTGTATAATGGAATTGACAATCTTTGGATATCAGATCAAGGACTTTTGTCTATGTAAGGGTCATCTAATTAGTAGTTTCTGTCACCTACCTGACATGAATCACACCTATAATTAACTATAGCTAATTTCCATTTTCAATTTTTAATTATAATGTAAGGGAACTTAAAAATATTCAAGATTTTATATTTTTTCTAAATATTACCTGTTGTATTGTCACATGTACTTTAAAAACAATTTTTTAAAGCAACTTGTCTTCACTGGATCTTTCTAGAACACTCTAGTTTCCATAGCAACACAACTCTATTTTCACACAGATGTTTATATCAGTTTATAGTATATTTAATTAAATTATGTAATTATAATAACAAGTAAACAACTTCAACAGGTTTGGGAACAAATGGCAGAATAGACACTTAGTAAACACAGCTCAACTGGTGGGAGAAAGAGTGTGAGACCCCACTTCTTCTAGGTACCCACATGCAGCATCGAAGGAGACCAGCTCTCCGGGCTTTTCCGGCATGGGTGGCTTCTTGGGGTCTGGACTTTTTGCTCTAGAGCCAGGCTGTGTTGGGAAAACCAGGCTGCTTGCTCAGCTCAGATATAGGTGTCTCTGCTTTTTAAAGAGAACTGAGCACTGGTAAATTCAGAAAAGTACCTGCGTTTTTTTGTTTGTTTTTGTTTTTGTACCAGGGACTGAATCCAGGGGAGCTTAAACCACTGAGCCACATCTCCAGCCCTTTTCATTGTTTATTTTGAGACAGGGTCTCACTAAGTTGCTTAGGGCCTTGCTAAGTTGCTGAGGCTGGCTTGAACTTTTGATCCTTCTGCCTCAGCCTCCTGAGCTGCACCACCACACCTGGCCCAACTGGAGTTTCACCTAAGTGAGGCTGATGCCTGGTTTGTGAATGGTCTCCAGTAGAATCTCCGGATCCCTTCCTGCTGCCATGCCCCTTCTTATCCCTGTCTGCCTCCTTGGCAAAACATCATTTTTGCCCACTGCTTGAATCACTCTGCTTCTCCTTGAGCCCAGCTGGCCAGACCAAAGTCACTTCTAGCCCCACAGAGTGAGACGTCTGAGTGTCACTTCATTGTATAGCTGAGAGAATTTTTGCCCTGCTCCATCACCTGCATCTCTGTAGGTGACAGTCGATAGGACCGACCTTTCTCCCTGAAGATGTCCTACCATCTCTACAGGGCACAGCCTGACCTGGCTCCAGTGAGAAAATCACTGTCAAAGGAGTTTTGCAAACTCTGAGAAAAATGATCACAGTCATTTAGACCAGGGTTGGGTATTCACAGACACAGCTAGCAGTAAAGAAGTGTTTTCCCATCAAGGGGAAAGCATCCAGAGGGCGAGTTTTTCCAATGCTCATCTGGTTGCCAGAGCACAAGAGGAAGATTGCGAGGACATCACATGTGATATTCCTTGTGGATCCCCCTGTCTACAGTGGGCTATGAATGAAGTCTCTAGGCACAGGGATTTTCTGAGAGGCTAGTTAATATCTCTTTCTCCACCTGATAAAAGCAAACTAAACAAATGTTAAGCCCATGTCCAAACATCCTTGCTCTATGTTTTTGACAATGGCAGGGAGATTAAATATTCTAAATCTTCCAGTAGCTTGGGACACTGAGGTGGGAAGATCACAAGTTCAAAGCTAGCCTTAGCAACTTACTGAGATCCTACACAATTTAGTGAGACTCTGCCTCAGAATAAAAAACAAAAAGAGCTGGGGATGTGGCTCAGTGGTTATTCACTTCTGAGTTCTATCCTTCGTACCAAATAATAATAATCATAATTCACACTGAGAAATACAATAGAGGGTAGAGGGCATCTTGCTGACTCTATGAGTAACTCCTTTGAGTTATTCAAAGAAGAAAACTGGGGCTGGAGCCATGGCTTAGCAGTTAGAGCACTTGCCTGGCATGCGTGAGGACCTAGGTTCAAATCCCAGCACCACATACACAACTAACTGTCGGAGAAACAAAAGCCAGATGAAAAAATAAAAATAAAGATGATTATTTCTTTCCTCTCTTTCTCTCTCTCTCCTGCTTTCTCTTTGAAAAAAAGAAAAAACTTGCATCCATTATTAGACTGATGAAATTGCCTACATGTTTAAGACATTCCTGGAAAGCAGTGTGGAAAATCCTCAAAAAACTAGGGATGAGCCCACCATACGATCTTGGTATTCCACTCCTGGGTATTTTTCCAAGGGATTTAGAATCAGCTCATTATAGTGACACAGCAATATCTATGTTCATAGCAGCTCAATTTACTATTGCTAGATTATGGAAACAACCCAGATGCCCCTCACTGGATGAATGGATCCAAAAACTGTGGTGCATAAATACCATGGAATTTTACACACCAAATAGAAACAATGATATTGCAGCCTTTGAAGGTAAATGGATGGTTATGGAAGAAATTATGCTGAGTAAAATCAGCTTAACCCAGAGAACCAAGGTTCGAATGTCTCCACTCATCTGTGGAGGCTGCAACTAGACCCTGGCCATTGAGAGAGGTGGTCTAATATCATGTGTTAAATCCAGATATGGTATAATGTTATACAACATAATACATTTTTAGAGAGATTGTGGGAAGGGGAAGGGAAGGATAAGGGTGGGTAATTGGGGGGGCACTCCTGGTGGTAATTCTAATATCCAGAATCTATACACATTTTATATTATTTTGTTAAAAACTTGCATGGTTGTTCTATAATAAAACTCTCATCAAAAAAAAAAAAGAAATTTTCAACCAACCCCCCCCCCCAAAAAAAAGACATTCCTACCAATGGTTGTCTTGGGACCCATTGAAGTCAGAAAAGAAAAAGCCCTACCTAGAATTGCTATCTTTTTAAAAATCCTAAATGTATGAACCGAGCTTTTGTTGAAGGTTGTTAAAAATGGCGTTTGTGGGATAATTCACATAAATGTTATCTCTCACCTTCTCTCTCAGCGGGAGAAAATTACATCAGACTATGTTTCTAAAGCTCCCTCCCTCGTCTCATCCTGGAAGACAGGAGAGGTCACTGTCTCTGTGTGCACTAGGACACAAGACCTCTCTAAATGACCCAGGGCATTGGCAGCTTGGTGTCCAACAGTGTCCTCACATGCAGAACGTGTTGGTGGTTCTTGGTGTTCAAATCATCGATAAAATTTGTGTGTGTCTCAGTGTGCGATGATATGAGGACCGTTGCCGTGAGCTTCGGAGGCTGAAGGACTCTGTCAGGAGATCCGGTTGGCTGGTCATCTCTGCAGATAGGAGCTATGGGAAGAGAGCCGCAGGCCATGCAATGTTACAGGGAACATATGGACAGAAATTCACAAGATCCTTGGGGAGGGGCTTCTGCCGCCCAGATGGTTGCCTAAATTCCTGATCCCTGCACTCTAGAAATGAGACTGGGAAAGTTAATCAGATTAGTATGAATGAAGATGTGGGAGCTCCAGGGTGTGCCACCTCTGCAGTCACCAGCCTCTAGTGGATGCCTGCCCTTCTCATGGCCCACCTCCTTGAGAACACCCCCCCTTTTTTTTTTTTTTTTGGTACTGGGGATTGAATCCAATGGTGCTTAACCACTGAGCCACATTCCCAGTCCTTTTTTTTTTTTCAATATATTTTATTTGAGATAGGGTCACACTAACATCCTTAGAGCCTGGATAAATTGCTAATGCTGGCCTTGAACTTGTGGTCCTCCTGCCTCCCTGTTCACTGGGATTACAGGCGTATACCACTGCGCCCGGGCCTAGGAAGCTATTAAGCCACAGTGTCCTCAAACTTGCCCCAGCACACCACAGTCCTCTTCTGAGTATGCCATGAACCTGAACTGATCTGAAAGAATAATTAGCGCCACCTCTTCCTTGAAGTGTTCCAAGTGACAATTATTGTTAAAGGCTATGGTCATATTTGTTAGGAGATAATTATGACACGTATATGTATGCCTACATGGAAAGGATACAGATTTGAAACCAAGTTTACAATTTGATGAAAACAGTGATAATAACGAAAGTAAAAATAATCAGGGTCACTAAAATTCACTAAAAATTTTCCAAAAAGCACCAGTAAGCATCTTGTCCATACAGTTTACTACCACGATCCTGAGATTTACTACAAAATGTGCTACACAGTAGCAATGAGTAATTTTTGGAAAAAAGAAAAATTAAGTTTTTCTGGCCATCAACTCATTGTTTTTAGTAAGAAAGTATTGAAATACCACTCTTTACTAAATTGCAAGTAGTTTTGCTTTGCACTAACAATATTAGAAATCAGACATACTGTGCATCTCTTTAATGTGTACGTGTGGTTTCAGTTGGGGACCAGGACTCCTGGGTTACACTCTCCGTCTTCCACCTACTACTAGGGAGTGTGGTCTCAGGCAACGAGCTGGGGCAGAGAGGTCTTGGTTCTGCATGGGACAGACTCAGTAAGCCACCTCACTCCATCCCTGCCAGTTGTCATTCAGAAGCTTAACATTCTCTCCTTTCAGCTGATAATACATAACCCCTGTGTCAAAGAGCTGATGTCAGAATGAAATAATGTTCTTAAATATATATGTATATATGTGCATATATATGTGTGTGTATATATGTGCACACACAAACATGCGCATGCATAGATATACGTACACATACACATATATGGGCTGGAGCAGTGGCTCAGCGGTTACCTCCCATGACTGGCATGCGTGAGGATACAGGTTCAAACCCCAGCACTTAGTACACAACAAAGTGTCAGAGCAACAAAAGCCACATGAAAAAAAAATTGATTCTCTCTCTCTCTCTCTCTCTCTCTCCCCTCTCTAAGAAAAACAATACATATGTGTATGTATACACACATACACACACACACATATCACTGAGCAGTCCTCTCTCTCTCTCTCTCTCTCCCCTCTCTCTTTAAGAAAAAAATACATATGTGTATGTATACACACACACACATCACTGAGCAGTCTCTGGGACAGAGCATCATGAGATAATTTGTATACTGCTATCAAAAGCTCGGTCCTTGTCCCCAATGACAATCCTATAAAGAGGACATAGTCTTGAGTGCAAAGGAGAAAGAAATTTTATTGCTTTGCTAGCAAAGGAA
>PVKS010034866.1:0-20539 GCA_004027875.1 Aplodontia rufa
ACTTGATGGAAAAATTCAACAAAATCTTCACACTTATGAATTCCCCATGGATTCAGGTCTGCAAAGCCTTCCATGCTGTCTTTGATTATCTCCCAGGGAATCATAACAAAATTTCTTCTTCTTCTTCTTCTTCTTCTTCTTCTTCTTCTTCTTCTTCTTCTTCTTCTTCTTCTTCTTCTTCTTCTTCTTCTTCTTCTTCCTCTTCCTCTTTCTCTTCTTTCTTTTTTGGAATTAGGAGTCAGACCCAGGGGTACTTAATGACTGAGCCACACCTCAAGCCTTTATAAATTTTTTTTTTCTTGGTGAGAGAGAGAGAGTGAATGAAAGAGAAAGACAGAGAAAATCAATTTTATTTATTTTTTCATATGTCTTAGTTCTTCCTACACTTAGTTGTATATGTGGTGCTGGAGAAGAACTTGAGTCTTTGCTTAGGCTGGGAAAGTGCACTACCACTGAGCCAGTGCTCCAGCCCTTACTTTGTATTTAGAGACAGAGCCTCAGAGCATCCATAAGTGGCTGAGGCTAGCTTCGAACTTTTGTAATCCCTGAGGCACTGGGATTACAGGTGAGTACCACAATGCCTGGCCTCCTAATTTGGATTTGAATTCAATTCACTGTGACCATGGGCTTGAATCCAACTTGCTAACTGTGACAATGGGCACAATCTGATTTTTAAACTACAACTCTAATACAGGGGATAATAACATTTACCTGAGGGCTATTTTAATACCAAATATAGTAGATGAAGTAAATCCTCCCATTAGATCTCTTAATTTCAAAATTTTTTCCTCATTTATACAATACCAAATAGAGTGTGATATTTTGAATATTAATCTTTACACCTTTGGAAATTGTTCAAAGGCATTGATTACTTTAAGGAACATTAGAATTGTGAATAATAGCATTTAGACAAAGAAACAACCTGACATATTTTTGACATCCCAAATAGTTTTTGGGGACCCACACAATAATTGTAAGAACATTTTAAAAAAAATTGGATGAATGAGCCTCTCATGAAAGAAGAACAGATTTGTTAGATTCAGTTGGACAACTCTGAAGGAAATAACATAAAGTGTCTGTCATAATCATAAGCTGGGAAGAGAGGAGGGAACTCCCAGTCTGCCCATCCTTGATGGTTCAGCGGTGGGGCAGTGTTGTGGCCACACAGTGGGAGAAGATTGAGGCCAGGAAATTAGCATCAGAACAAGCACTGTCTCTGTCCTTCTCCAACCCCCCGTTGGTTGGAGGCAGGAATGAAACTGAGAGCTGCAGTGCTGTGTTGCCATTGGACAAGCACCACTCATCCTGATGGTGAGGAGCCAGGCTAGCTGCTCAGGTATCTGTGAAGCTGAGGCTGCCTGCATGTTGTCCATGAGTTCTTCAACAGAAAAGACATCTGTTGCTCCAGATGTACTGACCTCATCTAAGCAGCCTCATTCTGAAGAAACAACCTACCTCTAATGTGCTAGTCATTCTGTGACCCCCTGGGATAGCAGGTAAGTAGTTTTGTGGAGTCTGACCACGGAGCAATCTCCCAGCACCAGTGTTGAATGGGAAGGACAGCAGGGAAATGCTGTTCACACCAGATTCCCCTCTCCTGTCCAGTAAGAGAGTCGTACTTATCCTTATGGATAAATCTCGGATGTCTCAATTACTTTTAATTCTTTCCACACATTCCCAAGGAATGTGTTGATTACCCCCTCCCTTTTGAATAACCACTGTGTCTTGCATTCTAGCACTTGTTAAATTATGTTGCCAATATTTGTTTACATTTGTTTTCACTTTTAAACTATGCAATTAATAGTGTTATTTAATCTTGGCATCTCCAGCATATAATTCCTGGCACATAGAAGAACCTTAGTAATTGCCAAGCGAATGAATGAGTATATGTATATGAATATTATATTTTTCTTACTCCCTACAGAATTGTTTCTTTTCTTTCTTTTTTTCTTTTTCTTTTGGTACTTGATATTTAGCCCAGGGTCACTTTACCACCAAAATACTCCCACAAAGTTGCTTAGGGCCTCAGTAAACTGCTAAGGTTGACCTTGAACTTGTGTTCCTCCTTCTCAGCCTTTGAATCACTGGAGTTATAGGCATGTGCCACCATTTCAAAATTTGCAGATTATCCCCCCACCACTGGGGACGGAACTCAAGGGCACTTAACCTCTGAGCCACAACTTAAGCCCTTTTTATATTTTATTTTGAGACAGGGTCTTGCTAAGTTGTTTAGGGCCTCACTAAGTTGCTGAGGCTGGCTTTGAACTTTGAATCTCAGGTGTTGCTGAGATTATCAGCATGTGCCACTGCACCCGGCTTATAAAATTCTTTTAGTCAGAGTGACTATATATATTTTTGAAACTGTCAGATCAATATCTAAATGTTATGATATTTTCTTGATAAGAGTTGTGGCCATTTGGTTTTATATAAACAATATAAGGCATTTCCTATGCGGAGGAACTTTTATTGTGCCTCTGGAAATCAGTTTTTGACTGACTACTCTTCACCCCAATCTCTAGGACACCTGAAGTACTACCACATCCACATTTCATATATGAAAGCTTGCCAAGATTCAGAAGCTTGAAAGTCTCGATCAGTAACCTGGGTGTGAGGGAGTTGGTAGAGCAACAGAGACAGTCACAATTTGCACATAAATTTTGAGTGAGTTGTAAGTTCAACATCATTATATACTAACACTTAGTTTAAAGTTAGAAGTAGTTGGAAGTACTTGCTTTATTTCTTTAAAATCATACTATTTTGTAAATCCTTTACTAATATAAATATTGATATTTTTGAAGTAAGGGAGTTGTGATATTGAAGTAGACAGTTCTTATTTATTATTCTCTTCTTCTTATATTTACGTCCTTCTTTCTAGAAACAAGGACCACCTTCCCAATGGCCCTCAATAACTCAGTTCTAAATACTTGACTCTCTATCTTCTGTATCAAGTAAATACTTGGATTTGTCTTCGTGTTGGACACCCCTGAAGGCCAAAGACTAGTTTAGCACCAGGGAAGGAAGGCAGGGAGCCTGCAGAGGAGAGACTCATGGGCTGGAGATGTGACTCAGTGGTGGAGTGCTTGCCCCATATGTGCATGGCCTGGGTTTAATCTCCAGTGCAAACACACACACACATACACACACACACACACACACACATGAAAATAAAAACAAAGAGGAGAGACCCAGAATGAGTTTAATGATGAGAGTGCTGCTACCAGGTGTTAAGAGTGGGCTGTCCAGCACTTCTTAGTTGTCAGTTTTAAGAAAATCTTGAGAAATAGTAAATATATATGATAACTTCAAATCTAAAAATTTTAAAACATGACCAACCACCTGGAGCTTTTAAAAAATAGAGATTCTTCACCCTTTGGAAATTTTCTTTCAGTACATTGTAGAAGTTACCTGCATTTTTAAAAAGTCCCCAAGTTAATTCTGATGCTCTGCCCAGATGTAAGCTTAATGCTCAAGGTAACACATATGTATCATGTTTTTCATTTCACAGAAGATGTTTTACACAACTGACCAACGTTATGGGTGGTGAAAATACAAGTCTTTCCAATTACTAATGCTGGCTTTTATATGCCTAAAAATGTTTCAGATGATGTCGCCACTAGTGGTCAGCTACTTTGGAGGTAGCAAACATTCTAGCTCAATGCTATGCTTAGTTATTTTCCAAAGCCCTACTTAAAAATATGCTTTGAATGAAGCCTTTTGAAACTATTACTACACATACTAATCTTTTTCTTCTCTAAACTCCTATATCAAGAAGACCTATAGCATGCAACTCAACATTTAAGTGTATCATTTTTAGTAAATGAAATGTTGAGAATCATTTGTAAATTGCAAACTATTATTCAAAAATTATATTTTATTGTATCTTATATTGTTGCTGCTTTTTCTCTTCTATATTTCCTTTCTATAATTTGAATATTCTGAAAACTACTAGGTGTTGCACTGTTTCTCATCCAAATAATGAAAAAAGCAAGAAGAATTTGTTGGTTAACTCGAGAATAGTATTGTAGGCAGGAGGGATGGGCCACTAATTCTACCAGAAGAAGTAATATTGGAGCCTGAGCAGACAAGTAGGTCCTCTAAGCTTTCATGTTCTCCTTATTGCTTTGGAATGGCAATTTTTCTAGCTACTTTCTTTTACTTTTATGTATATAGATTTAGTATTGTCTATCCCCAAAATATATACACTATAGTTCACGAACTTAAATTAATTAGTAAACCATTTGTTTGGTTTAAAATATTGACCTGACGTGAAAGATTCATGTCTTCGTCTATATTATGTGATTATTCTCAGTCTTCAAATTAATTATTTAAAAATATTTTTGATAATTACTATATGTTTTCACATTTATGGCAGGTTAAAGAATTTATATAAGAAACTGAAATATTAACAACTAAATTTGCATTTCATAGTTGGTACATACATTTTATGGAAATAAACACCATTAAGATTTCAGATATTATCCTACTCTTGTCTAGTCCTCTTTCTAGTTTGAATACAGATGCAGTATTGGTTTATTTTATTACATATTAATTTCCATAGTGAGGAAAAATGCATCCTGAGTGATACAGATCTGAGGACCTCCTCTTATTTACTCACCAGATTTCCTTGGCCATGAATAAAATGTATCTGACCACAGAAGTGAGAGGAAGCTGAAATTCTCAATGGCAGAATTGGCTTACTTATCTTCAAACATCAGTAGAGGAAAACTCAAAGATAGAATTCTATAGTGTCTTCTATGAATATTTGTAGTTGTATTCTAGAAATGACCTTTAAATCCATTTCATATATGTAGATTTTAGCAAAACGAATAATACATGAATAGCAGTGCATTCTATGTGTGTTTGCATACAATAGTCATCCTTGGTATCTTCAGGGCATTGGTTCCAGGATCGCTCTGCAGATATCCCAATTTGCAGATGCTCAGCTCTCTCACATGAGATGGCACAGTATCTCCACATAACCTACACACTTCCTCATGTACACTTCAGATCATTTCTAGATTACTTATACAACCACATACAACATAAATACTATGTAAATAGTTGTTACACTTTAGAGAATAATGATAAAAAATGTCTGCACCTGTTCGGTACAAATACAAATTTCAAATAGTTTGAATTTGAAGTTGATTGAATCTATAGATGTGAAACCCACAGATTGAGGACCAACTGTAATAACTGAATAATTGCCTTTACTGCATAATACAGAGGTAGATGAAACTGCCATCTTAATTTGATAATTTAAATATTTATCTGAGAGCAAGGTATAAAATGAGACCACGAGGAATGAAAAACTTTGCAGTTACAGATTTCACTGGTGATGAAGTCAAACTGTATCTCAGTTTTAAGAATTCATTGTATGTTTCTGCTTAGTATTATTGTTTTGCTGGGTGTGGTGGCTCACACCTGTAATGCCAGTGGCTTGACAGGCTGAGGCAGGAGGATTGAAAGTTCAAAGCCAGCCTCAGCAACTTAGCTAGGCCCTAAGCAACTTAGACCTGATCTCAAATAAAAAATGTAGCTAAGTGGTTAAATGCCCTTGACAACAACAACCCCAGCAACAACAACAACAACCCATTGCTTATAAATATTCCGTTAGAAGTTTGTGGTTTTAGTGATGTAAATGATAGTTTCAAAATTAGACATGAATAAGGGATAAACTCCATGTTTCAGAATAACCCAATCCCAGTGCCTGAAAACTGGTTTGAAGGTGTCATGAGACTGGAAAAAAAAAACAGGTAGAAACAGGTAGAGAAATACAGAAATGCACAGAGTGAAATTTACTGGGGGTACTCACTGAGAAGAGAAAAGGTTGGTCCTGGGTAGCAGCAAGATCAAACAGATCCCTGAGATTTGGATCAGAAGCAGAGCATGTATATTGGTTAAAAGAAAACTGACTTCGTTGAAACCAGAAGTCATCTGATTTATCTCAAGCTAATATCAATGAGTCAGGCACATTCCTGGCACTAGGATCTGGGTGTAAAGCTAATGATTTTGTCTCTAACATTCTGGGAAACTATGCAGGGAAAAGCAACCATGGTTACTCAAAGTTGATCTGAAGTTTATGACTCAGATCACATCCGACTGAATCCATACACTCAGTCTTGAAAAGAAATTTTAAAAATGTATAAATATTGAATTAGCTTGCAGTCATTTTGGGCTGCTATCACAAGATACCATAGCCTGAGTGGCTTAAATAACAGATATTTATTTCTCAGAGCACGGGAGGCTAGAAGTGCAAGAATAGATAGCCAATACGTAAGGTTTTGGTGAAGGTCCTCTTCCTGCTGTGTGCCTTGAGGTAGTAAGCTATCTCATTTTGCCCTGGTTCTTCTTATAAGGGCATGAATCCCATCATAACAGCTTCACTCCTATGACCTAAATCACTCCCAAATGCCTCATCTCCAAATATCATCACAATGGGAATTAGAATTTTGATATTTGAATTTTGGAAGGATACAAACATGCAATCCATAACAAAGGAAATAGACAAAATAGAAGAGGGTGAAGATAAAAAATACTGAACACATTTGTGTGAAGAGAAACCATAGAGATAATTCTCAATTGCTAGAGCAATATGACTGATAATTCTTGAAAGTTCATAGCTGAAAACTGATGTTAGAGATTTGCAAAATTAACATTCCTCATCTCATGTCCTATAATATTGTCAGATCAAAAGTATGGTCCAAAAGCATGAATCAAAAGTATCATAAGGTATCTGGCTGAAAATGAGCCAAGTTATCTAGCCAACAATTCCTATATTGATTGATTGCCTGATTAATAAGTTATTTGATTCATTAGTTTTTTTTTTTTTTTTTGGTTGCTACTTTGTCTAGGCACTCTGCTGGACTCTGGGTGTAATAATGAATGAGAAATGGTGCACCCCTCAAGAAACTCAGACAGCTGTTGGCTCAAGGTCCTGTTGATGGAGAATAGAAGAGCCAATGTGAGAGCCCCAGTGAAATGATTTCTGATTTAGTGTTGTCTTCAAGAACCCATCCAATTTCTGAAATTCAAAATTCTGCTCAATACTGAAACAGAATGCTTAACAGTAAAGTAGGCAAATTAGCACCTCTGACATAGGGTAGGTTAGTGAGGACTTAGGTATTTTGGACTATTAAAAACAAACTTGCAGATTCTGAGGAAATGGGCCTTGAAGTCCCCACAAGGATCAAATTCTAAACCTGAGAAACATCCTCAGACTTTGATGTACTAAAACATCAAAGGTATTAGTTTTACAATACAAAAGCACTAAAGCACACATTTTAAGTATCAAGGCAAGTATTTAAGTGTAATTGAGGTCTTGTCTTAATTACTTAATTAAAGCATATCTACATACGGGGAATAGGAAATCCGCACTTTCCAGCTTGAACAACACTTCCTGCTCCTTGCTTTAGGGAGGGACTTTTCAGACTTGGTGGCTGATTGCACATGTGTCCCTTCAACAGGAAAATAAAGCAGTCAAAGCAGGGCAAAAGGAACACCCAGTTATTAAGTATCTTCCATGGGTCCTGAGCTTTAGTGCACCATGACATCTCATCATCAAGACAACCTTACAGAGTGGACATTATTAGCTTCATTTTATTGAAAGCTAAATTCAAAAATTTTAAATGCTATGCCCAAGGACACATAGTTCCTAAATGGTAGAAGCAGAAACCAGGCTGGTCTCATTTCAAGGTTTATGTTCTTTGCAGTGTATCATGCTATCTCCAAGGATTAGAGCAAGATCTGAATGAGAGAAAAGGTATCTGATGGAGAAATAAGGGGATGGAAGTGCAGAAAGGCAAACATTGAGATTTTTGTTCAACTAACAATTATACCAACAAAAGGTCTGTGTTCATAAGCCTCATTATTCAAAGAGTCACTTTTCAAAAAGTGTGATCAACAACCACTCTCAGTTCCCTCCCTCACTCATGTTGACCCAGGAGCAAATCCCAACACTCTGAGAAACTTCTGAGAGATTCTTATTAATTGAGAAGTAGGAAGATGAATCCCTGAGCTCTGGAGGTAGGTCGTCTGCATTTAAATCCCACTCTTGACACCATCTAGATGTACATAGATACTTTATTTAATCACCTTATTCCTTGGTTGTGACGGTGGAAATGCTAACGATAATGCCTAATTCCTAAATTTGCGAGAAATAAATACAATGACACATATAAGGAACTTAACACAGTATCTAGTTAATGATTGTGTTTATCAAATGTTATTTTTCTGTTATTTTTTGAGACAAATTGCTCCCCTATACTCAGGGGCAGAAAATCACACATATCCTTATATTATAAATTCAGTATCATTTGGTTCAAGGATTGCTAAAAAGTCCACTGATTGATCTGGAGATCTCATGGCTACCTTTTGGAGTACATACGGTTCTTAAATTGGAAGAGGATCATTGTTTACGCCCAGGGTGGTGGCTGTACTCCCCAAATTAAGCCTCACTTAAGCTTTTCCACACTTCTAAATTGCAGCCATTTCTACTTACGGTGCTACGACTCGTTTAATTGGGGTCAGGTCACCACTAGTCCCAGAAATCCAAATCTGACACTCTTCTTTCCAGCTTTACGGATCTAACTATGCATTTGGAATTTAGACCACTCCCTTAAATCTTCTGTCTCCTCCTCTTTTCAGATACTTCAGCCTACATCTTCTGAAAGCACAAACTTTTCTGTCAGGCTTTTCCTGATTTTCTTCTGTCTGGCTCTGAAGGAAAAAGTGATATTTCTTTCCCAGGAGTTGGTTGTGATGGTAAAGCAGGTCTCAGGATTTTAGAAATACAATTCTGGTCTATCCTGACTCGTAAAGAAGGGGTCCTTCATATTTTCTGGTGAGATTATTTCAGGATAAAGAAGAAATCTCAGAATAACAGTGAATTTTCTCAATAAATTATACAAAATATGGATGAAACCCTGCTATGTGTATGATACTATAAGGAATACTGAGAAGAATATGATCTATTCATAAGAGCTCAGCCTCTAATTAGGGAAATGAGACCTAGCCAAGACAAAACAACTGAGACATCTCTGAGTTTCCTGGAATTTCTATAAGAAATATGAATATCCTTGCAGTGATTTAAATATCATGGCAATTTTAATTAAGAACTAGCTTGGAGAGTTATATCTGAGCCTGGAGATCTACTTTGATGGCCATAATCTTTGCCATTCTGCTTCAGTGACATCGAGATGTATCAGATGCCAGGGTGTCAGAGAATCTTCCTAGCTGATTAGGTTGCTAGAGACATACAAAGGCCATACTCTAAATTAGCTTCAAGAGCCTAATCAGAGTGAACAGACCACTTGAGTCTGTGATGGAGACATATTGGCAGCTGATGAAGTCTGTCTAGAGGGATTTTGGTGAAAAACCAAAGTATATAAATGCTGAAAGCAGTTTGATTCCAGTGTAAGGACAAAGGATGATTTAGAAGGAAACATTTATGTTAAACAATTCATTTCTTAATTTTATTTTCTTTAATGTTTGCCATATAAACTTTAAGAATTATGCAAAATAATTTTTCTCACTTTTTCATTGTGTGACGTAATATATGGGACATTTTGATGGCTCAGACTATATCATTGAGATGCTTACTACCATCGAGGGAAAAATACCCTCCTTACAGATTTGAATCTTTTGATCAAGGAAGTCAGTCACATCTTGATTCTGCAGCCCTAAATACATTCATAATCCATAGAAAATTCATATCACTTGTCATGAAAAAGATATAAGAAAGCTTATTCTCATAATGAAATCTTTCAAATATATCTATTTTTTATATGATTTTGATCCTAAATAGAAAAGTATCTTAGGATAGTCAGGTTCTTTTGGGGAAATAAAATGTCACTCAAGGCTTCTATGCAGGTTTATTGGAGAATACTCTCAGGATCAACACTGGTGGTGGAGTAATGAAAGGACAGTGGTTAAAGGGAGGAGTGGAGATGTGATGAAGTACAATAAAACCTCATCAGATCCTAAGGAGAGCTCTGGAACCATGATTCTCCAGGGCTTTACTTGTATTCCTGTTCATCAAACAGTGAATAGACCTGGGCCGTCCATGGGAAGGGAGGTTACCTTGGATGAGATAACATGCTCTCTTCTGCTAATAGCATTTTCCAGAGGATTCAACTGAGCCCCTTTAACCAGTAGCTTAGGCTCTCAGAAGTTGAAGAAGTAAGTACCTAGGAATCTGTTAGAGTTTACTGAAATTAAGAAAGGAGGAGGGGTGGTGGGGGGGGGAGAGAGAGAGAGAGAGAATAAATTTTATTTATTATTTGTTTTTTGCTTCTCTGACACTTAATTGTGTATGTGGTGCTGGGGTTCAAATTCAGGTCATTGGGCATGTGTGCCAGGCAAGAGCTCTAACCACTGAGAAACCGTTCCAATCCTACTAACTGAGTTTTTTATGTTTATTTTTTTGTATGGTAAGTTTTGGAAAAACTCCTCCAGAAGTCCATGTGATCTGTTTTGAGGGAGAAACTTGCCTAAGAAAGTTTAGTGGATACATTATAGCTCTATCCTTGCAAATGGTCTCAATCCTGTAGTTGATATTCATTGTCTCCTTCCTCTACTACTCTCTGCTATTTACTCCTGACAAACTTGGCTACCATCTCTTTTGGTCTACAATGACTAAACTTGATGAAATGATCCAGTCTCTAATCCTCAAGATTATTATCACTGATTATTAGACCCATGGCTTTTGCACATATCCATTTACCAATAAATTGGAGATTCCAGTGATGGCCTATGTACCAAAAGCATGCTCCATTGTTTTAGAGTCTCATCTTCTCCTATTGGGCAGAGTCTATCACTTCTAACAATATGGCTCCTCCTTTCTTTCCTGCTGATCTCTTGTAATGAGAAAACTGATGTGACCAGGTGACAGTCTTGGCTTTAAGTTTAATGCAATTTGTGTTTTGTTCTCTAGTGAAAGCATTCTTCTATTGTGAACTAGACTACTAAATCCACAGAGCTCAGAAATATAGGAATGAGAAGCAAAAATTTCCCAAGTGAGGTCGTTTATACATTGAATTTATAATTTCTAGATGCACATATTTTATTCACTGAGAGCACAATACAATAAAATGGTTGCAGATTACAGATGTGTACCTTGTTATGAAGGATATTGCTCTATCCATGTGTAGAATCATCTGCCAACTGTTACCTCACTTGTGCTTTTATAAGATTGTTCCATTTCTCTATTAAAGCAGTAGATTCTGGACAGTGTCATATGTGATAGGTCCATGCTATAACACTCACACTCTGTCTTTTTACTGGTAAAGTAGGTTTGCTGGTTTGTAGTATGGCAGATGGAATCTCATGCTGGTGGGTTAAACACTTTGCAATTCCTAGCATAATAAATAAGGCAATCCTGTTTTTGAAATATGTGTTCATTTTGGCAAAAATGAATTAGTCCCTTCCAGAATACAATGTCCATTGTAATTTGTATCTTTGTTGTTTTTGTTTATTTCAGTGTGGGGGATTTAACCCAGAATCTTTTGCATGCTAGGCAAGCACCCTACCACTGGTCTATTCCAAGCCCTTGGTACAGTATAATGTACTTGACATGAAGTGGCTGTTTTGGCTTCTTTGAGGGATGGAGTCATATATGGATTTCACTCTACATCTCTGTGATTAGCTGGTTGGACATTTGGAAGCTGTCTCAGTAGATAATTGAACCTTGGGGATGCTGGGTCCATCCTTAGCTGTTATTCCATTATCATAGTATTACATTCGTATGTCCACTGACACTGGGAAGGCTGTTTGCTGAGGCTGGCTAACATCATCTGATTGGATCACTTTATCAATGGTCACTGAATTCTATTTCTGTAGGATATGTGCGCTCTTCTCAGAATAGCCAACCTGTTCTCCATTGTCTGCATATGAATCCATACATATTTTAATCTTAGATAATATCTGTTTTTATGCAGTGTGGATGATCAGATATACTGCCCAAATCTCTGTCCAATGTAAGGATTTCCTCCCATTGCACTTTTTAAGGTAGTTCATTTTCAGCTGCTTTTACCAATATTAAAATAACCTCTCTTAAACTGGGGCTATACAGACCAAGAACAGCCTCTTTTGCTTCATGATCAGGTCGAAAAAAAATGCACATGAGGCCATAGGAGTGAGATGAGGTGCAATATTAGTAGTTGACAACAGAGTCTGGGCTACTGGGTTGTAATGTGTGGTGCTTTTGCCTCTGGACTTGCTTGTACCTGAAATTAAACATCCTACTTCCTTTAGACTTTTGAGCACAAAGTCACTTAATATTATAATTAAGTTTCTTAGAGGTAGTTTCAAAATTTCAGTTTTCACATTTAAGACCTATTAGTGGGTACAGGAGGAGAATTTATTCTAAGCTAAGTGCTGAGAAAAGATGTGTCTGAGTGCTCTACCTGAAGTCTTGTGAACGATGAGACTTTCCTTTCTGGCTGGAGAAGTTCTCTTCTCCACCTGTGAGCTCCAGTTCATCTAATCCTCTTGGGTGGCTCTTTCCTGGGTCCCAGGTAGTTTCTTCAAATGTATGAACTGTTTAGTACTCAGCTGAATATTCTGGGGAGCCTCTGTAGATCTCTGGAGCTGCTTCTTTTGTTAATTTATTTTCTGTTCATTTGACATAGTCTTACATATCGGAGGGAATCTTTGTTACATACTCATGCATAGATGGATGTTGACAAAGTTAAGGCCGATCCTGGTGCAGGATCTCCCCACTTTGATCCTCCCTGCTCCCATGTCTCCTCTGCTTTATCCCCATGTTATAGATAGAAGTAAGCATATGCATATGCATTAGTTTATGAATTTTCTGATCTTCTCTGCCTTCCTGTGTATAGTTGGGCTTCTCATGGGGGTCGAGGTTGTGCCACTTTCTGATCGCCAGTACTCCGTCCTGTGAATCTGCCTTATTTTCCCTCCGAGTCACAGTTTATTTCCATAACAATGCTGAGTTCTGCCTCCGCTCCCCATCTTTGAAGTGTAGCTTGAAACTCTCTAAAGAATGAGCTGGAGACATCATAGGGATCACCTTTTGCTCTTCTTTCTCCTCCTTCTCCTTCTTCTTGTCCTTCCTCTTAAGGATCAATCTTTCACTACCTAACATCAGAAATGCTGAAAAACAATTGGTTCATCTAATTTAGTTATTTTACGTGGGAATGTACATCTGATCCCCATCTGGGCCCATTCCTCAACTTTTAATGTCAATTTAGACTTGATATTCAACTATCTTATCATTATCAGCGTATTTCCCCTTTCTCATTATTTGAGATTGGACGTAAGTATAAGTCACAGCAAGCATTTTTAAGATGAAACAAAAAAATTCTCAGATCTTTTTTATCCCTTACGTCTATAATTTATGTACAGAAAATCCATGTTTTTCATGTTTATTACTTATCCCCTGGTAATTCACCCATCTTCTTCCCGCTCCTAGCATCTCATATATTCTTTATGAGGTTAATTACCTGTGGGCTTCTTACTTTTCTGATCAACAGTCATTGCTCCTTCTTAATGATTCCCTGAATTCTGGTTTGAAATTATGGCTTTTCATTCCACTCCTCTATCCAAGGGCAACTGATTCACAGTAGGTCAATCATGTGCTCTCTCTGAGAACAAAAATATGGTCGTTCCACCTTGGTAAGAGGTCCCTCCTTAGCAGGTCTTTTCTACAATGGCTCCTCTGTGGTGGCATCTTAGTCTCCTGTCTTTGGTGTGTTAGTACCCTAGCCAGGTTCTCCAGCCTTCCATCAGTTATGAGCATCCTCCAATCCATCTGAAAGATGTCCTTTTCCTTAACACATGCACAGTCATTTATTCTGTTCACATTCTGTAAAAATACTTATCTGGCTTTGTATTATGGCTATGTGTATCTTTCTCTCTGCAAATAGACTGTGAGCCAGTGGAGAGCAAGAACTATGGCTTGTTCATCTTTGCATCTGAAGGACCAAGAGCAACCGAGATGGCTAAATAAATGTTGCGTTAAATTTAGTCAGCCATAAAATATCTTTTCACCATTCTTACTGCCTTCTTGCATGACTATGTTACAGTCTTTAAGTCATAGAATCAGCTGCACCTTCTTGAAAAAACCTTTTGAAGAAATAGACAATATTTTCCCTCCAAAATGCATGGCAGGAAAATTATTCACATGCCACTTTACAAAGAGTTCCAGCCTTCTGTGCAAAATCTATTGGTCTAGAATATCTTACATCTGCAAGTTGCTATTGATAACGCCTACTACTTCTCTCTCCTATACACATTTTCATGTCTGGGATATTTTATTTTCTTCTCTTCTAGTTAATTATTTCATCTTCTAAGGCCCAGGACTGAAATCTATGCTCTATTACATCCATACTTGGTTTCTGGAAGGATGGCTCCCACCCAAGGTGTGAAGATGGTTTCCAAATCTTTATCCCAGGGCCTAATTTCTCAGCAGTGCTTCAGTTTTACATCTGTTTCTTCTTGAGTGACATAGGCACATCTATACACTGCCACTCCATCAAAGCTAAATCTGGCACAAATTGAACTCCTCACCTTTTAAACTGTCACCTTGTCATTTTACCACCATCATTAAAATGAGAATCATCCCCCAGCCTTAGAAAGTGGGATGTATTTTTTGTCTCCCTATCTTATTACCCTACTCACACTGATCAAGTCTGCATTAGTTCTTTGTGCCCCAAAGTTGGGCTTTTCTTCAACTAAGTTCACCTGTACATGTTTCCAACAGAGAAATGGAGCAGACATGTTTAGTGCTAAATAACAGACTTAATCAATAGGAAGGAATGAAATCTGATTCATACAACAATTTCTTAGTAGTATTTCTGGAACTGAACATATTTTGCTCTAATTAATTCAGGAAGGAGGAACTCAGGACTAGAATGAATTTCCTTCTACCTATAGTGATCATGGTCTTTCTGTTTAGCTTAGTTTGGTGTTTTGTATCTTACCTATAAAGAACAACATTGGGGATGGATGCAATCAAAGATCATAAAATAGCCACAAAATTCTACGTTTGCAAACGTACTAAGAAGGGCCATGTAAAAATATTAACATAAATGTTTTTGAAACCCAAAATTCTTCATGATCTGTTTTTATTTTATATTGTATAGTTTGTTAGTTTATATTTAAATGGGGTTAACATTTTGGTTTCGTTTATTATAAATATCTTACCTTTATATCAGCACTGTCTTTTATTAAATGGAATGTTTCTTTGATACAAAATTATCATTAATTAAACTGCAGAGTGCCATGCCTTTTAATAAAGACATTTCTCCTTACCTGATGACAACCAGGTATAGAGCTAGCTGCACAATTACATATAGCAGGGCCTCAGAGCTCCCTTGTGTTTTAGCCTTTATTTCTGCCTGCCCAGTCTTTTGAAAATACTCAGTCAAGTTCCTCATTTCACCTAAAACCATTCTTAATTCTCTATATTCTATTCACTCAAGTGTGAAAGCATGAGCACACTTTCAAACCCCTTTCTTTCTTTTTTTATGATTGTGTTTATATAACATTTTAAAAAATTTTTTATTTTTTATTCAGAAATTTATTTGTTGAACAATCAAACATGCTTCTAATGAAGTAATATAATATATATAAATTCTGAAAATTAGATTTACCCCCTAGAGCCCCCCCTCAATTACCCACCCTTCTCCCTCCTCCTTTCCAATATATCTCTACAAATGCCTTAGGTTGTATGACATGGCACCTTATCTGGATTTAAAACCTGACAATAGACCTCCTTTCTCAATGGCCAGGGTCTCGCTCCAGCCTCCGCAGATGAGTGAAGACATTCGACCCTTGGTTCTCTGGTCAAACCCCTTTCTCTTAACCCAGTCAGTTGTCCTGTCCATTTTATTTCTGAGACACCACTTTCATTCACTTGCTTTTTCCTTTTCCATTGTTACCATCATTAACAAGTTCTGATGTTTTCCCTGTGCCTTGGTTATTACAGTTGACTCTTCATGGACCCCTTCATTCCATTCTCTTCTCCTGACCAAGAACCCTCCAGTACCAAGAGAAATGTCTCTTTAAAGCCATCTCAGATCACTTTCTTTCCTACTTAACTACACATTGATGTCTCAAACTTCATAGCATGACATTCATTGTTATGATCTGAAACCCATCATCAGTTAAGCACTGAAAGACTATACTTTCAGGGATCATTTCTATAGTTTGTTACTAGTTAAGCATTGAACTTCATGTGCTATAATTTTCCTTCTGCTATCAAGATTCTACAGTAACATCTTTGCTTTGCACCTTTTTCTCTTGCTTCTCACCATAGGGTTCCACTCACGTTCCCTTCTGGATAACCTAGTTCTTTCCAAAATCCCTGCTATGCTTCCCTGCCTTAGTGTTTTTGTAGCACCTGTGCATTTGATTGAAATGCTCATTCATTCTACTCTTCTGTGTGAGGAATTCTCTTTATTCTTCTTGGTGAAACTCACGTCTATCTGTTTTGATTCTCCCAGTTGGAATTAAACTCCTTTTCTTTTAATTATTTGCTCTACTTGTACCAAAGAAGTTTAATGATTATTTAAATGCCTATCGTCTTCCGTAGTAATGGTAAAGCACTGTCTGGCCAGTTGTCTCATTTGCCTCCTTCACCCCTCAGCCCCTTACTGAGATGACTCCTGCTCATCTTCGAGATCTCAGTCTAAGCCCCTCTTCTCACTTGGAAATTTTCCCTGAGCCTCAAGAATATGAGACTTCCTGAAAAACATTTCATGTAACATAAACATCTCTTTGTGGTATATGATGTGCAATTGCTTAAATTAGTTATCTAACTGTAAATTGTCTATTTCATTGCAATGTTCTCTATAATTGGTCCGATGTTTAACATATGATAAAAAATATTTACTCAGTGATTGAATAAATTTAATTTTTGTTTACTTTTACAGCTACAGTAGGACTGAACTATATACATTTGATAGATTTACTATCCAACAAATACACAAAATGCAACATACAGATGCTCTTCCAGTAACAATGAAATATCCAATAAACCCATCGCAAGTCAAAATGAGTAGAAAATGCATGTAGCAACTAAAAAAACTAAAGTACAAATTTATTATAAAGTAAAAATTTGTAAGTCAAATAATCATAAGTCCAGATGTTCCTTGAGCAATCATAGGGTTATATACTGATAAACTCATGATAAAGTTAAAAAATCCTAAGTCCAACCAGTATACATGGGGACTGTGTATAACTAAATTGAATACTGTCACCTACACTGAACACTTGACAGTATTTGTTGGGAGACTGAAGAAGCAAACAGACAAATGAAGGCCTCCATGTGATGGGATGACGAAGTCGGATAGAGACTAGAGGGCCTCGGAGTGGTTGCAACACTCTCTTCCTGCAGGACTACCAGATACTTACCCAGCCGCATCAGCTGAATACCAATTCCTGGAATGTCTGGCAGTAAGGAAAAGCATGAAGCAAAACACTTCATAATGCTACAGTTCCTAGATCGCAAGAAAATGTGAGTGGAGAACGTGTCTACACACTGCTCAGCCCTGTGGAGGGGGGAAAATGTTCCCTCTAACTTTGTTGGAAAAAAATGTATTAGACTCAGAAAGTTCAAAGGGTTGGATTTTTTTCTTCTGGGAAATGCAAATCATCTCCTGGGAATTACAGCTTTCTCCTTTTCCAATGTGAGGCCATACATTCCTTCATCACGGGCATCCCCATTCTCAAAACTTAAGATTGTGAAGATTTAAGTAGAGATTTTGATCTCGTACCAGAACTGTGATGTTACTCTCTATATTTTGTATCCTAAGAGTCCACATACTTCTTAACCTAAGGGTCCATGTATCTTATATTGTTCACATACAAAAGTCCATTAGTTTAATGGTTTAAGAAACTCCATGTTGCATTTGTATTTTTCTGGGAGAAATTAGCAGTTTTAAAAATAAGGTTCTCTAGTATGTAAAAAGATATGAAATGTCCAAGAACTTGGAAAAAACCCCAAATATTGGAAAGTGAGCTTAACAATAGCAACAAACGTGAAATCAGAGGGATCTGAAAAGGCATAAAAGAGGTAGAAAAATATTCTTTAACTGGATGTCTTTTTTTCCAGACACACTAAGGCAGGGGTTGGTGTTCCCAAGACTCCAGGGGACATTACCCCATGCTTTTGCTGGTGTGTCCCGTGCTGCAGCTCTGGCAGAAGAGTGAGGTTCTTCAGCTTTCCCACGCATTGTACCTCAGTGCTCCACAGATTTGGGATCTTGGGAGCAGCCACACCCCATGGCTCTGACAGACACTAGTGGGGGCTCTTTTTGGTGCCCCCAATTCTACTATAGTTCTCGGTTGGGGCCCCAGGGCTTTCTGAGAGAGCCTCAGGAAACAAGTGGAGGTAGCCATGGCTCCAGAGCTCCTGCTCCCCAGCACCTGCAGGTCAGCACCACAGGCATGTGGCCAAGGTTTATGGCCTATATGCATCAGAGACATGGGCCCAGCCACACCTGGGCCCTCCTAAAGTACAACTGGGATGCTAAGGAGTGCTGCAGCAGAATTCAGGGAACTGACACTTTATGTGGCCTTAATCGATGAGTGTCATTCTCACAGGTCTCCTGGGTGCCTCCCTCAAAACTGTCCTCCTCTGAGGGCCTTGGCACTTGGGATGTGATAAGCAGACAACCTTGGGGATCTGTGAATTGCCTCTGGGGTCATTATTCCTTTCCCTCCACAATAGCATCTGACCTCTTCCTACCACACAGGTCACCTTATCAATTGCTTAGCCAAGTCCTAGATTTCTCTCCCTAAGCACATGTTGCTATTCTTTACATGACCACGTTGAGAATTTCCCAAATCTTGGTTTTGCCTCTCTCTTAATAATAAACTGTCTTTAAATCATTTCTCTCTTCTCTCATTTTACCGGCACTTTAGACAAGAAGCACTCTGAAAACACTGCTCCTAAGTTCATTGCTCCTAAGTTCTGTCTTCCACAAAGTCCTTGGACAGGAACATAATTCAATAAAGTTCTTTGCCACTTTATAACAAGCATTACCTTTTCTCCGGTTTCTAACACCTTGTTCCTCAATTTTTTGCCTGAGATCTCATCAGAATAATCTTCACCTTCATAAGCCCTTCAGTGATTTGGAGGAAGTGAGGCCTCCTGGAGAGTCCGCACCAGAAGGACTCTTAGGACTGTGCTTAGGCCACGCAGGTGCTCCCAGGATGCACTGCTAAAGTGTTCCAGCTTCGACTTATTCCAGTTCCACAGCCGCTCCCATATTCTTAGGTGTCTGTTACAGGAACAACCCTGCCCCTCAGAGCCACCGACTGCCTTGCTCTGTTTTGTGCAGCTGTAACATTAATATCCGAGACTGGGTAATTGAAAAAGAGCAGAAACGGATTTCTCACAGCTCTGGAGTTGGGGACATCCTGATCAAGGCTCCAGGTTTGGTTGTCTGGTGAGGGCCACTCTCTGCTGTTTTACATTTTTTTTAAATGTTATTTCCCATGTAAACTGAAATTTATTTAGTAGTATCTTTAGAATTTCCTGGTAGAAGGGCCTCTTTGAAAAATAGATGTTGATTTCTACTTTAATTGAATCATTGTCAGAGCTGGTTTCTTGTGCTTGATGCCCTGCGCTTCAGAGAGGGATACAGGAACACTGTCCTCGAATGGTGGAAGGCAGAAGGGAAAGCGTCTTGACATTGGCTGTGGGTCTGGATGAGGTTGATCCCCCTCAGGGCTCCTGGGTGACAAGCCTGGTCCTCGGGGTGGTGGTGTTAAATGGAGGAATCTTTAAGAGGTGGGGCTTCATGGAAAGTGATTAAGTCACCAGAGGCACTATTCTTGATAGGAATTAATGCTGCTCATTTGGGTGAGTGAGAAAGTAAGTTGCCATAAGACAGCAGACTTGACCCCTGGATCTGTTTCCCCTTTCGCAATATGATCTCTCCCTCTCTCAGGTGCTCCCACCATATACCATTTCCCACGTGGTCTTCTTGCCAAAAGACTGTCACTAGAGTCAGCAGATTCCAGTACCATGCTTTTGGATTTCCAAAATGTGAGCTAAATAAACTTCCTGTCTTTAAAACATATCAAGCTGCAGGTATTTTTGTTATAGTAACAGAAAATGCAATAGTATTGGGTCTTAATCCCATTCATAAGGGAGAAGAACTCATGGCTCAATCACTTCTTTTTTTTTTTAATTTATTTTTTTTTAATTTTTTAATTTTTTATTTTTGAACAACCTTACAAGATTTTAACAAAATAATATAAAATGTGTATATATTCTGGATATTGCAATTATCCCCAGGAGTGCCCCCCCCAATTACCCTCCCTTATCCCACCCTTCCCCTTCCCACTATAACTTTAAAAAAAGTATTAGATTGTAAAGCATTACATCTTATCTGGATTTAACTCATGCTACTAGACCAACTTTCTCATTGTCCAGGGTCTAGTCCCCACCTCCACAGATGAGTGGAGACAATCGACCCTTAGATCTCTGGGTTAAGCTGATTTTACTCATCATGATCTCTTCCATAACCATCCATTTACCTTCGAAGGCTGCAATGTCATTGTTTCT